>JBBJLR010000102.1:0-18987 GCA_037577145.1 Brachypetersius gabonensis
TATATATATATGGAGCCATGGAAAAGTATAACCACTTTTCCCCTTTTTTTTTCATGGTTTGCACAGTGTGTGTAAAATCCACAGGCTGCTACTCTTTTCTGAACTATTGCAGTCTGTAAGAATAAGAAACACCTCGATATATGTTAAGTGCAGTAGTGTGTAGAGCAGCTTTTCTATGGTCAGTATTCCAGCAGCTTCACTCCTGATTCAGTTTCTGATGGATGAAAGAGTCACACACACACTTACGGCATTTATCAGACGCTTTTATCCAAAGCAACTTCCATTCTCTAACTACAGGGGACAGTCTCCCTGGAACTACTTGGGGTTAAGGGTCTTGCTCAGGGACCCAGTGGTGGAGGTAGGATTTGAACCCATGACCTCTTGGTCTGGAGGCAAGTATCCTACCACTAGGCCACCGCCGCCAACACATACACGCGCACACACACAGTTATGCAGTGTGTTATGTGTTATGTAGTTTGTAGTGTTATGTAGTTTAACATATAATAAATTATGTTTATGTATTATTTGTACTTTTTTGCTTAAATTATTGGCCAGTCGTGTATAGAAAAATAGTTCTATATGTATACATAAAACTACACACACGTCTTATTTGTCTTATGCAAAAGTCTATACAAATTGTTCAAATCCAGATAGTGTTTTTCTAAAAGCAAAGTGAACATTAGAATAAATAAAAACAAAGAAGAAAGCAGAAAAATAGTAAGATTAGTTTTGTTTGTAAAAAATTTCGTGATTGTGTGAGGTGGTGAGGAGAACATAGGTTCGGTTCCAGGTTCCTCCTCGGTTCCTCCAGCCGTTGTTTGGATGGTGAAACTCCATCAGCAGCTCCTGATTTAATTTAATGAAGGACTGAGTCCAACCAGGTTTCTGATGAAACTACAGTAATACTGAACTTCTGTAGAATGTGATTTCTATTTATTCTCAAGTTTTATTTAGTATATTTAGTAACATTAATGTGATCATGTTAAAACCCTCTCTGCTCATCCATTTATTTTTTTCATGGCTGCCACAGACTTTTGCATAACACTGAGATCATGACCCTTTTTGTTGTATCCGTTAAGTCCTCTGGGCCACTGGTCCTCAAACTGGCTCTTATTTGTGCTCTAGCCTTGGGATCCCTGAGGACTAGTTTGACAACGACTGCTAATCTGGCCAATTGAAGGTGGAGGATTAGAGCAATTACGCAATAAGCTCACGAAATACCTCCTGTTACGTTCCTACTGCGAACGATGTCAGCAGAAATGCAGCGAGTGTTTCATAGTCAAGTGTCCCTTCAGTCTTATGACCATTTACAAACATAACAGTACAGAATCTAAAGTGTTATTGACATTTTTATCTGGTGCTATGAATCAAAAACAGCAATTTGGATTTAAATGTTTGTTTTTTTCTGGGATTTTCCAGGTGCTGTGGAAATCCAGCTGCCGCCGCACCAGAAAACCGGACGCTGAAGGAGTGAATGTGCTGCTCTAATAAATTAAGGAGGATTTGGTAATTAGCTTAGAGTTGACTCCGGTATATTTGAGCTGGGGAAACAGTAATCCGTGCAGGGCAGGAGCTGGATACAGCGCCTGACTAAAGTCTGGTCACTTCACAAAGTTGTAGGAACAACAAATAACTTGACTTGTATTTAATCAGTTGGAATCAGAAATGGCTCATAAGAAAGGCAAAGCCCTCTAGATGATGCCTATTATACCAAAATAAAGTTTTGCATCACTGAGCTGTATAATTTAATTAATGTCAATGACTGGTACCTTTATTAGCCAGAAATGCTGCAAATGCCTCAAATACTGCAGGAGACCTGTTAGAACCCACATGGACCCAAGATTCACCCAGAAAACAGTCAAGTTCACACACATTCACACACACTATTTTTTCATTTTGTGAAGCTCCTTTGTGACAATGACCATTGTTAAAAGCGCTATATAAATAAAATTGAATTGAATTGAATCAAGTTTGGTTGAGGAGAAATCATGGTTTGGGGTTACATCTTGTCACATAAGGATATAGTAACTTTAAAAGGCATATAACTATTCCTAATCAATCGTTTCAACAAATGGATCAATTTAATGCCAAGGGCTTTCACCTTAATAACTGGATGCAAAATGAAACAGTCAAAAAGTGTCCTGATGTTCACAAGTCCATAACACCTGCATTATTGAGTGTGTCTGGTGAAAGATGGAGGAGGAGGCTTGGAAGATAAAAGACTGCTTTCTTTGCCATTCCAGACTTCATTAACAGGTTATTGCCAAGACGTATGGATGTAGTCCTCCAAGTTCATGGAAGTCATCCACGTTGTTAATTCTTGTGTATATGTATAATTTCTACATTGTTTTTGTGTAGGACAAGACTTTTGTCCATGCAAAGGTTGGCCTTTCTGTCCTAATTAAATGATGCATCTCAATGAATGATGCATAACTTTATTTTGGTATAATAAGCATCATCTAGACCAGTGGTTCCCAACCTGGGGTCCGGGCCCCCCTTAGGGGGGCACTAGAGATCGCAGGGGCTGCGCACAATTTTGTCTGCACTGAGGTTACTAAAATTTACACACATTAAATTAATAAAATCGCAATGTCTGAGAAACGTTAAAGTGTGTGTGTGAGTGAGAGAGAGAGAGAGATTGTGTATAGGAGTATAAGAACAAAAACTTACTGCTGTTTATTTTTTGGAAATAAAAGTTTAAAAGTTTGTATTTAATCACTTTGTGCGTCTATGCGGGTAGGAGTTGGGGTTGGAGAGGGGCCTTGCTTGTCTTGGACACAAGCAAGTGGAGCTTCAAGGAAAAAAGGTTGGGAACCACTGATCTAGAGGGCTTTGCCTTTCTTATGAGCCATTTCTGATTCCAACTGATTAACTACAAGTCATTATTTGTTGTTCCTATAACTTGGTGAAGTGACGAGACACTGTAGGCACTGTATGGTGCTGTAACCATATCACCTGATTTCTCAACCACTGGGCTGCGGACCACAGGTGGGCCGCGAATCTAAAATCGAGACAAGCCATCGGTCCGCAATCGGATATTTAATAATGCGGCCAGGTGGGCCTTGACTACGTGCTGTGATAGACAGGTGGGCCTTAATGTTGAAAAGGTTGAAAACCATTGCACTCTTATGTTTGACCCACAAACTGAGACACTCCCATCTGTCTGCTCTCCACCTCACACTTAAAGTGTAAAGTGACCATTCTGTCGCATGTAAACACACCACAGCACACAGCGTGAACAGCGTGAACTTTCTCCTCTGTATTTAACCCATTCACCAGGAACACAGCGCCCCAGGAGCAGTGTGTGGGGACGGGACCCTACTCAAGAGTACCTCAGTGGCACTACTAGCAGTCCTGGGATTCAAACCCATGACTTTCTGATTGTAGGCCGAATGCCCTAATCACTAGATCACCAGCTGCACTCACTTTACTGCCATGGTGATATGAAATATAAAAACAAAAGAGTGCGCTTAAACAGCACCGCAGTGACAAAGTTATCAGTTTCCATTTGTTGTTGTAGCTGCAAAGTAAACATGTCTGTTATTCATCAGGACAAATTGGAAAAAGTGCATCTATAAAATGCCTTAAACCACAATAAACATGTGAAATTTGTGTTTAGTCTGTCCATGTCTGTGTTTTCCAAAGCCTTAGCTTTACCCACACTCTGTACAATTATGCTGTGGTAAAGATCACTGAATGTCCTGAAGAACCAAAGTAGAAAATCCTATTAATTGTGTCTATTTAATTTGTAATAATGACAGCATCCACACAAATAGATCATTTTCTCACTGATGCCTTTCTGCATGTTTTTCTCACCTGTAGTCACTAACATTTACAAATATATTCTTAACCTCAGTCTGTTCTGAAAGATTTTCAAATGTGATTATGTTTTTATTTATGCTTGGTTTAAAATGAAAAATCTATGACAACAGTATTGTTTTCTAGATTAAAAAGATCCCTCTCTCTGGAGTGTATCTTCACCATGAGACAAACGTTTTAACTGTAACTTCATGCAAAGACAAGATTTTTGTTTCAAAATCTGCATATTTATGCACTTTTAAGTAATGTATCATTTGCACTAGTGCATCGAAATGTACTTTTGCATAAAATGTCAAAAACATTATTTATAAGGATACTAGTAATCAACTGGGTATTTCAACTGAGATATTTGTTTAAAAAACAGTCCCATTCTTCTGTAGAGTCTCACTTTTAGGAGTCAATATTCAGCATTTTTAGGGACATTTTTATGCACCAAAATAGTTCTAATTTACTTTATTTTGAATATTTTCCATTCTCCTCCGTTCCCTTCAAAACAGGCTGTATTTGTTCCTGTGCCTTTAAGGTTGGTGTATGTAAATGAGCTCAGCTCCGACCGGCACTCCTGCATTGTTTAACTTCTCCGATTCAGAATCGGTGAATATTTGTTCAGGCATCAATTTTTGGGACATCACAAAAATTTTAAATGGTTTGGTTTGCAGGTCAGTTTCCATACACCAGGCCTATTCAACTAGCGGCCCGCGGACCGGATCCGGCCTATTTAAAATCTTTTATGGGCCGCAAGATATGGAATCAGATTTGTGCCAAAATGTTCAAACAAAACTTCCCTAATATCAAATAAAATTCATTCAATATTCACTTTCGCCTGGGAGACTTTCAGCTTCGCCGCTAGTTTTTCAGTCTCTCCGCCCTGTTTTACGTTTTCGCTGCTTAAGGATTCGTTTGCAGTTCTGGCACAGATCTCTCCTGTGGGCGGGGCTTTCACTCATTTGCCGGCAGGTATTTGAGTGACAGCTCCGTGCCCCGAAACTCTGCGAGATACGACCAATAGAATCAAAGCATCGAAGCTGGCTAGTGTTCGGTCTTCCCGGTCTAAACACACACACAAACACACACAAAGCGGGTCTGAAGGAAAAGCTCATCTTAAAAGTCTCTGAGTGTCCAGAATCTAAAAGCCCACAGCATATTCTCTCTTGGTGCTGACAGAGCTAGTGCACTAGTGCATATCCGGCCCACTTGCTATTGAAGTTGAATAGCCCTGCCATATATGGACTGGCATGTGAGGGGTGCGTTTTAAAACTTTTACAAAAATGTGCCAAAAATGAGCTCTTTTATGTCAGAAAGGTGAGGTTAATTTGGTTTTTCATTATTAGGACCATTAAAAAAGGCTTTTAAACAGTGACTCCTAACCACATTACTCACCTAATGTGCATCTCCTGCTCTTCATGTTTTGTAGTAACACAAAATAAACTTGTTTTCAAGCAAAACCACTTGAAGGAACATCACGCTGTACTACCAAGCCTGCACGGGAGCTTCTGAAGAACATGTCGAGGCAGAAATAGGCTCTCTGGCCCTGGTAGGCTTGATTTTGAGACGCTTGTGGCCTCCTGCTTGAGTCTGAGTCAGGTTTCTGGACACACCCTCAGCTTAGTGGTTGACTTAATTACACTGTCTGTGGGAACTCTCCATGGGGCCATCTAATCAGAGTCCAAAAACCACCACACGATGCTCATTCGTCTCAGAATTAACATGCTCCACACTAACGGTTCTCATAAAGATCCTCTGGGATCCCCAGGTGGTCCATAATTTTGCATGATTGCAACTTGCAACACATAAGGACAGAGCAAAAAGATGGACCGGACCATCTGGCAGTCCCTGAGGCTTGGTTTGAGAACCACAGCTCCTTTTTTTTTTAACGGATCCTCTCTTTTTCCCCATAGGCCATTACTAGAAGTGAGTTCCAATCTTGGAAAAGGAAAGCAGTCCTGGACTTTTCTTTTGTACTTGGCCTTAAAGGAGTAGATGCTACAACATTGAAGGCCATTCTGGTTCTCAGAAGGCTTGAGGGGAGTGTCTACTTGTAGCTTTTTCTTTTTCTTCCTTCTCCTTCTATTCTCTCTCCCTCACTTTCTCCTCTCACTCTGCCTATATTCTTTCTCTCTCTCCTCTTTTTTCTTCTTTCAACTTTTCCCCAAGATCTTAATGGGTAAGGATAATCCTCATCATGCAAGATGTAACGTTCGCAGATAGGCACCCAATAGCAGTGTACAAGGAATTGAGGATTAATGAATAACAACGTTGGCAAAGACGAGAAGCAACATCCCAAGAGCACCCGCATATAGAGAAAAAACGCATTGTTGTGTTTTGGTTTTTTAAAAATGCCTATTTTTATGGTGTAAACCCTAAATATGCCCCCCAAATGTGCTCCCAGATCACTCAGTTTTATGCATTACCCTTTAAGAAAATGTAATGGCAAACAGAATCAGGAAAAAAAAAAATCATTAGCATTAACAGTTAGCATTAGCAGGGTACGGTTAGCATTAGACTCGTACACAAAAGAAAGGTTGAAATAACTCTCTCTACCCGCATGTTTAGACAGAGCACAGCTTACTAATACTAAATAAACTCAGATAACTGTTGGAAATGGGGGGAGGGTAGGGTTAAAACACTAAAATATGAGGACAAGACACGGAGCAGTCATGCTACATGCTACATGCTGCTGTAACTTCTTCTTCTTCTTCTTCTTCTTTTTATGGAGACAACTTTTCAGTGTATTACTGCCACCACTGGACTGGTGCCGGTAATACAGTTAATACTGATCTACTTAAGGCTTGTGTGGATCTCCAGGGAGGGTTATCTGTTTGCCCCTGACTCTAACTCTGATCCAGCGCCAAACCTTACACAAGACAAATATGTATAAAAGTTTAAACTGAAAATTATTTGTAAATGCAAATTTACATTTAATTTAAATAGTAAAACCACACCCAATTTTGTTTTTTGTGCATACACACCAGCGAAAGCCACTCATAATATTGGGTGAGGGCCAAAACAATGTTCGCACTGGATCGTGGCATTTTAGAAGCCCATACCCAGCTACAGCAATCAAACAATGAAGTGGTCTCTCTGGCCACTGGTCACACTTGGAAATTGTTGTGTCCCATTAATTAATGGCTTTAGCAAGCTTACAGGACAAACACACAATAATAAAAGTCAGGACTTCACTTTATCAGACCGCACTTTAACAAGTTATATGCAAGTTATAGTGGCTTATAACCACATTCTGACAGGAGTCCTTCAATAAAGATTTGAACTTAAATCTTATCTTGTTAATGTCCATTGCATAAGGGTGCTAGTGGAAATTAGTATTAATGCAAGGCTGCAAATCAGATTAATGTAAAGACATGGCCCATTTGACTGTAGTATTTTTTTTACAAGAAGTATGTCTAAGCCAATCAGATTTCTGAAGTGCACATACCTGTTTTAACTAGAACTGGCATGAGACCATGGGGAGGTGGAGCAGGACATTACAGGTGTATGAAATATCCAAACAGATAATTAATCTAAGGGGTGGTTCACTATTTCTTACAGAACCACAGATTAGCTGTGTAAAATTACAGATTGGGCTAGTTATAAATCAGCCCAGTCTTAGTCACTTCTCACTTCTTCTTCTAACTATTATTCTTAGATCCACAGGTGTTCACTGCTGATCCACAATTATGTAGATGCCAAAACTTAAACTTTATTTTGATGTCCACCTCCAAGTTCCATAGGGCCATAGAACTGGCTCTGGATCATGACAGAAGTGTTTAACCGGGAAAAAGTGTTTTTTCTAATATAGCATGAATCAATTACATTTATAAATTTCCCCAAAACTATCAAAAAAACCCAAAAACTCATGCATCTGGAAAATATGTATTCAGGGCCATGTCCATGAATGAGACCGTGAAAGCTAATAAACTATTTAGACATCTGATTCCAGTCACTTCTCTAGAGCATCTAGAACCTATAGCATTTCATACTAAGGCCACTTTGACATTAAAACATTTAATTATGCAGAAATGTTCCAATAAATCTGTGGAATTCCCCTTTAATGGTTTTCCTTAGAACTGAATGTCCAGGCCAAGAGCTGTTATTCATAAGAGTGTGGGCTGATCCTGCATCAACGCTCGTACTCTAAGACGCTTCGCACATGTGGATCAAGCGCTGCACCAAACCGTCTCGGCAGCTTTCTGCTTTCCAAATCTCGCCCCTTTGCCATCCCTGACCCTGTTCTGTCCTTCATCCCTGTCTCTGTCTCTCTCTGTCCCTCCCTCTCAGCTCTGCACACAGGCGATGGGAACAGAGGGAGAATCAATATGTTTTCAATTTGCAGCAGCGACTCACTCCCCCGCATTCTAATAAGGGCTGTGTGTGTGTGTGAGAGAGAGAGTGAGTGAGAGAGAGCGAGACAGACAGACAGAGAGAGAGAGAGAGAGAGAGAGAGAGAGAGAGATAGACAGGTAGGCAGACAGAGAGAGAGAGAGAGAGGGAGACAGATTGGTATTATGATGTTTACCTTCTCAGTTATTTCCAGGAATCATCTGGTTGGTTGATACCAACATCAAAAAAATAGAAGAGAATGTATAAAAGAAAAAAAAAAGGATTCTGTTTCCACTGTCAGTTTCTGTTATCTAATCCCTTCAAATGTTCTGCACCTGCATGAAGCGTTTAGAGCACCCTAGTCATGCTGGAATCCCACACATTACCCCGAACCTTGAAGTGTCCGTCACACCAGAGAGCTTATTCTCCATCCAGCGCTCAGCAGCTGTTAGCTGATCTTCAGAATACACTTGATCACTGATGAGCTCACACTTGTATGGATAGTGGGGTCAAATACCCTTGAGTGAGTGTGTGTGTGTGTGTGTGTGTGTGTGTGTGTGTATGCGTTGGGGTGAAGTGAGTGTGTATGTGTGTGTGTGAGAGGGAGGGTGTAATAAAAGTGTGTATATGGAGGGATTTATCAATATAATTGTGTGTGTGTGTGTGTGTTGGTGGGTGATGGGATGAAGTGAATGGGTGAATGTGTGTGAGAAGGGATAATCAGTGTGTGTGTGTGTATTAGGGTTAGGGGTGTCAGTTTGTGTGATGTGTGTATAGGGTGCTGTCATTGAGTATGTGTGTCTGTCTGTATAGGGTGATGTTAACGTTGTTGTGTGTGTGTGTGTGTGTGTGTGTTGGTGGTGACGGCTGTGGGATGCCAACAGCAGCAGGGAACCATACAGATGTGCTGACTGCTCAGTTTCCATGGGAACCACCCCTTCCCCCATCCTCCACCCGCTCTCTCTTCATCCTTACAGCATCAATGAAAGCCTGCTTGTGTCTTTGTATGTGTGTGTGTTCCTCATCACTCAACTTTCCTCCCTGTCTGTAGAGACAGGCGTGTGCGTGTGTGTGTGATTAACTGTTACACATGCCTGCCTCCATGTGAGCAATAAAACGCCAGCGCTTACTGTGTGTGTGTGTGTGTGTGTGTGTGTGTGAGAGTCGTCTGTGTTTTATGGGCCGTGCTATACTGTGTCCACATAGAAGCCCAAAAGCATCAGCGTCAGTGAGCACAGACACACATGTGAATGAACACATAACTGTCCTCTGAATCCTCCATCACACCCTTCTGTAAACGCCTCGGCTTAAAAACGGCGGTGGTTGTGTGAGAGTTCCTGAGGACGGGGGTGGGGGTGGGGGGGTGGGCATTTATCATGCATTTAATCAAAGATGAGAGAGCGGGGGGGTTAGATAAGGGAAGAGAGAGGATGGGCAAAGAGAGAGACGAGGGGAAGAAAAGAAGAAAGAAGGGATAAGGAGGGGAGACAGACAGACAGAGACTGGGAAGAGTAAGAGGGGGAGAAAGAAGCAGAAAAAAGGGAAGAGAAAGGAAAAGAAAAACAGAGAAGGAGAAAGATGGGGAAAAAAGGGGGGAGGCAGAAGAAAGAGAGAGAGGGAGAAAGAGAGAGAGAGAAAAGAAGGTAAAATATGTAAAATAAAGAAGGAACAGGGATAGAAGAAGAAAGAGGGGAGAGAGAGAGAGAGAGGACTGAGTGGGTAGAAAGAGAAGCAGAACGAAGGGGAAAAGAGGGAAGACAGAATGCGACTGGGCTGAGTGGGGAAAGGAGAATGTGAAAGAGAGAGGGAGGGAGGGAGAGAGGTTAGCAAACTGAGCGCCTTGAACGTGCATTAAATCAATATTTGCAGAGTTCCAGTGTGAGAGAAGTGCAGTATGGGAGTGTTTTGCGTTTGCGGCTCCACACCAAAACAAAAATCACCCTTTTGAAATATTTCCGAATATAACATTTACAGCAAGGTACGCCAGCCTTTTGAATACTGTTTTTGTGATGTCACAAAAACAACACACTAATCCCCATCCAGCATACTGTACTTTAGCCCCGCCCATTCCCAACGAAGTTATAAACAGTGTTACAACCTGGACTACTTTTAAAATGAGGCGAATTACAAAGCAGCCACTGCTCATTTGCTAATATCGGTATTAAAATCACACAAAACAGAAGTTTTGAAAAATTAATCTATTAAAAATTGACGACAGCTTTTGGTATGTAAACCCCTAAAAACATCCTAATAGGCCCCTCAAAAATGTACAATACAGGCCTTTTAAGCTTTATGCAATCACAGTTTTTATTAAAAGCCTCGATTGCAAACCATCTAATGGATTTTTAATGAGAATGAAGGACCCCACCCCTCCCATCCCACTAGCGTTCCGGTGATCAGCCCATCTTCCAGGACATATCATCCATTTCCCTTTACTTGCTTTCTTCTTACGGCTTTTTTTTTTTCTGCGGCTCCCACCCCACCCCCGTCTCGCTGGACTCCGGGCCTGATCAGTATGCTGGGAGCGCTCCGTCTGCCTCTTCGCTTTATTGAACTATTTTTAACCTGCTCCCTCCTTAACCTTGACCAGAGTGATTGAGAGATGGGGACAGCAGGGGAAGGAGGGTGTGAGGGAGGGAAAGAAGGGAAGAATGAAGGGGAGGGGGTGTGACTGATGATATTAAAGCAGAGGAATAAATGTGGCACATGAATAAAAGAATAAAAGATGAGAGAGGGCTCGGCTCCAGAGCAAACGCTTGAGGAGAACAGAATGAGAAACGCATGGATTTGTGGTTCAACGGCTACACGGCTGATTGTAAAACATTACAAACGGTCGAGCGGACATGAGGCAGGGCTCACATGTCCAATACGGACTATATATTACTCACACAGGCATGAGACTTTAATGCTGTTGCCAAAATACGGTCATGTAATGCTTAAAGGTTACAGTTTGAGGAAATGTTTTGGTTCTGGCCCGTTTTAACTAGGAATCGCTGCTGATCTCCAGGTTTTCGTCCCATTTATGACTTTTGATACACATATGTATCCAAATATGCTAAAGCAAAAAGGTGCACAATCCAAAAAACTTCATGTAGGTCCTTCATGGCCAAGCTGGTTTATTACATTGCCAAACAGTGACCTCGTGTGGATGGCCTGAGGAATTGCAAGGTAGTCCACTGACCCAGGCATCCTTAACCCATTTAATCCCACTGGCAACAATTGTTGCAGAGTATTAAACCTACATTTTCACTATCATAACAACCAAGAAATGAAAAAATTCAAACATAGTGTGTTAGGGAAGTCTAAGGAGTAAAATACATGCACTTATTTTGCTGGGAAAAAATTGGGATTAAACAGGTTAAAGTCAATTGCCGGTTAAAGAAAACAAGGTTAGTTTAACGTAATGCAGTTACAAAACAATTATTTTGTTGATATTTTGTCCACCAAACACAAAAAACCCCAACAAAAAATAGAAACAGGGACACATTCAAATATTGCTAAACCTTTTAATAACCTTTGTTTCATTTGAATAGTACTGTTTGATGGAAAGAGGTGCGAGAACAGCCTCATTTGGTCTCAGGTTCCTCCATTTCTCTTTTTTCAGCTCTTTAGTTCTCTTCATCTAGAAGAAAAAAAAAATACCTGAATGAGTAAAAGAGGTCTTTCATGTGAAGAGCGCCAAAAGATGCCTCAGAACAGTCTTGCCAAAGACCCCCCCACCACTTACACAGCACATTTATTGGTACATAAGCTGGGAACGGTGCCACAGGTCCCTAAATTAAGCAAATGGAAGCCAATTTCTCAGTGCACAGAGTGAAAATTCTACAGAATTCAAAGTCTCACCTTCGTCGTCTTCATCTTCGTCCTCCTCTTCATCGTCCTCGTCTTCGTCTGAGCTGAAGGTTCCGTCAGGGAGGCTGTAGATGCGGATCACTTGCTGTGAACACAAACAAGCAAGCGATGAATGAACCAAGCACTCATGATACAAATAATAACAGTCTAATAAGTCTAGCATCAAATACGTTTGGGGCAGTAGTTTGTGTTGTGGTTCCTCACCTTGTTGGGGTCCTTGAGGATGAGGTACTTGCCCTCGTCCAGTTTGCGGCAGATGTCGATTACACAGCGCAAAATGCCCCAGGCGTTCTCCATGCTCAAGTTGATCTGGCTGGCAAATTCGTTAGGCTTGAACTGCTGCGTGCCCAGGACCACATGACGCGCCGAGTCCTTCACATGGTAACGGGATACATAGCTGAAGCACAAAAACATGCAAAAAGTTTAAAAAATGGGGATCTCTATGGCTTTCTAAAATCCTGCAGCTACTACACTCCTAATGCGCTGCTAGTAACCCTAAAGACCTGCAGGTTGTATTTTGAGATAGACTCTGCTGAGTTGGAAAAAACGCCACTACATGATGAGCCAATATACTATGATCTAATAATCAGTTAAAAACACCCAACACACTCTACACAAAAAACCCATAAACTACTGTCCTTTATGACAGTCAAGCATTTAGTGTATTAATACGCAAATGTAAAAATGTGTGCACATGGGTGGGTTTAAACATGCACGTATGTATAAAAATGCCTGAACAGTTTTATATTTGCATATTCCTTACTTAATATTTACAAAAGTACTCCTTCTTTCACCATTTGAATTCCTTTCTCGAGAAAATTTCATTTTTATTAATCTCTACTGACCTGCTAATCTAATTATGTGGATCATCAGACAACGGTTAGATGTTTAACAAGCTATTTAGGAGCAGCACTGGGATGGAACAGTGAACTTTAAAGTTAAAGGACAGTCTAGAACTGGGCTGTCAAATGCCGGTCCAGCACAGTTTGATGGTTCTCCTCCTGAAACACATTCACTAAACCAGACACTTAGGCCTCGTTCACACAGACGTCTGAACCAGGTGTTTTTCTGGCGTTCGTGACTCCAGGTGAGCGCCTATTGAGCGCCGCCCGTTTTTCTGCTCATTGAAGCAAATCAAAGCGTCCACACGGCGTTCAGCCCCGGCGTTCGGATGGTGTCAAATAAACGCTGCATGCAACGTTTTCTTGACGTCAAAATAATATACGAAACTACAGATTGGGCGTCAGACTGGAGTTAAACGGCGTCAGACGCCAGTCGAACGCCTTGCTGACGTCGATCAAGCATCACTACCAAACGCCACAAAAACGCCTCTGGCATTCAGAGCGCGTTCATTTCGAACGTCCGTGTGGACGAGGCCTTAACTGAGAAGTGAACCAGGAGTTTCTGAGCAGGGAAATCACCGAAAACGTGCTGGACCACGGCCCTCCAGGACTAGAATTTGACTCTGCATCACCACACAACCTGTAAATAGGATGGTCAGGCATGCCCTGTTGCAGTCTGTCCATTTTATAATGGAAATTTGTTTTATTGGACAAGAATTCTTATTTTATCTTGTTGCTTTGTATCGCTCAATTTTTTACTGCCCATTTTCTGTCACTGCAATGCAAACTTCCAACTTGTGGGACTAATAAAGGTTTATCTTATCTCTCAGTTTTTTCGTTCATATTTAATAAGAATAAAAACCTGCAGTTTTGACTTTTGGACTGGTTGTGTATGTGCCAGGCATGTGAATTAACATACAAGTGTGAGTGTGTATGTGCTCTCACCCAAGTTTGAGGTACTCCGAGCCACCCAGCAGAGCGCAGCAGGTCCAGCGGGCCAGTTTGTAACTGTTATTCTTCAGCTCCGTGGCCAACACAGCGCCCCTCTGGGAGTCCAGCTTCTGACGCCAGTCCACTCCATTACAATGCTGTACAAACAACAATTTCAGTACGAGTTGCACCAATTATCTCTGCTGAAAAACCACTGTACTAATGTTTCTCCACACATTGAGGCACTGGAAAGAAGAAATGTGTTCAGATTTGGAAAACATAACGATCATATTACTTTTCCACATGCCATTTTTCTCTGGTTGGTCAGTTTTCTCTAGTTTATCACTTATCTGAGGCACTTTTTTCCCTGTATCTCACCCGCGAGTCCCACTCATTGAGTGCTTTGATGTTGATGAAGGACAGTTCTCCATTTGCTCCGGTCATAACGCCGTCATGCTCACAGCGCACAATCAAATCAATATCCTCCCCGAGCTTCCACCGCCGGTACCTACAAACACGCACACACAGTCAATACCTTCCCCAAGCTTTCTGTGACACAGTACACTCAGCACAAAGCCCTGATCTAGAACAGCTTGTACAGTTCCTGAAGTTAATGTTCCAGCCACCAGAACCACTGTGGTGCTGATGGCACACAAGGCCTTTTCTTACACCACCACGGAGCTTTCGAATGGGAAGCCGCCTACTCAAAACACTCTCCAGCTGTCTTTTCTTTCTTGTCTATGAAGCAAAATGAATAAAGACTTATGCTTGGTTTGACATTGCAGCAGAGTTTCAAAGGAGCAGAGTGTCATCACAGCTGACCAACCAGAATCAAGAAGTTAGTCAGTCCCTCATCCAAATGGACAAAGGACTTCTATCTAGTTGTTTTCAAACATAGTTTTGTGGAAGGCCCCACAGTCAGAATATCAGAAGCAAAAAAGGGGGTGTAGTATGAACAGCCTAGAATATCCCCCCCAAAACACGCACAGCCAATTGTGAATGAAGGTTTAAATGTTCTGTTTGTAACTCAATAATCTAGTGCTAAATGGCCACAATGTTTTCAAAATATCAGTCAAAAGTTTTTGCACACCACAGGTTTTCACCACATTCATTTTCTAATAACATGGAAAAGTTAACAACTATAAATGAAAATATCTAAAACGAGTTTCCTGTATAACATGGACAGAACATGTCTGACATTCTATTAACTGGTTGTATGGTGAGAGACAGTCTAGACTGTCCTTTCATTTTATCTGCACTCATTTACTGTTTCCTCCCATTGGCTGTCACTTAACAGCTTATTAGACACTTGTCTGGTGATCAGCATTATAATTAATTATATTAGGTGACATTTTATAGGTCAGCAGTGATGAAAATGTTATTTGGTAATAAAGGTTCTCAAATGGTGAACATACTGAAAACTTGTTGGGAAAGTTCACTGAGTGTATATTGAGTGTGAAAACAGAGGCAATCTCAGTGTGCAAAAACCTTTGACTGGTAATGTTGCATTTTCGATGAAACAAAAAAATAAAAATAGATTAGTCTTACTTGTAGGCTACAGATGCAACTTCACTCTGATCCATATCTTCCTCCACAAATGGGTTTGGGTTGGGGAACTTGTGTCTCTCTCCTCCCTGAAAAATCACAAGTAATGAATCATCAGGCTTTACATGTACAGACTGACAGTTTCTCTACCTAAGGTTGAGCAATGATCCTGAACATACATCTTAGGCGAGCATGCAAATCTGTTTCAAAACCAATAGACAGTGGTGGGTTCCCAGGATGGGAGTGTATTTCAGAGTGTTCTGGTACAGTACCATGCGCAGGCACTGCTGACTGAAGTTGTGGTTGATGTACGTTGCCTCCAGGGCGAGGTTCCTGGGGGAGTTAAGGGAGTTCCCCTCGTCCTGAGGAGGCTCATTCGCCGTCTCACTGACGGTCAACAGATCTAAGTGAGATGGACAGAAAAACTGTTTAATGGAACATTTAGTGAAGATAAGTAACTCTGGGATAACCTTTAAGACGCCACAGGAAACAAACACCTCACATTTTGCTAGATCAGCTTGCATTGCAGTGCTAAACAATGACTTTACGGCACCCAGTAATACAATTCTTGCTTTCAGATATAGTTATTAGAAAACGTACCAAAGTCCGAACTGTCTCTCTTGTCGAAAAAGAGCTTGTTTCCAACACGCTGCACAATAATGTCCCAAGAGTTCACGGAGCGTGTACAACACATCAGAGTAGCCAGGATGGCATCGGTGGCAAAGACATTACCCTGAGTCTTAGCCAGCTACAGAGAGAGAGACAGACAGAGAGAGATGGAGAGACAGAGATGGAGAATTTGTCATTTCAACAGATTATTAACAGGCCTGATCATTTCACCAGGTGTAAAACTAAGCTATTACTTATGGAGCTTTTTAAGGTCCCAGTGCAATCTGGCAAAAAAAAAAAAAAAAAACAACCACAAAGTCAGATAAACAAACTATCAGGATTGCAATAGTCCTGATGTTGTACTGATGTCACTTTACCAAAATCAGATTTTTGGCTCCAATGGTTTTCAACATTTTGAGGGGAAGCATTTGATGCTCGCTGCGTTACCTTGCGGATGACTGGGTCATCAGTGGTGGTGACGGTGTGGAAGATCCTTTTAATGGTCTTCAGTGATTTCTCATTTCGGGTGGTGATGCGATCAAACGCTTTATCGTAATGCTCAAGTGCACCACAGCACTCACTGCAGCAGAGAGAGAGAGAAAAAAAGATTAGCATATTGCTACATAACAGTAGCTGTAAGTGGTCTGTCAGACCAGGAGAGGGCAGTGTGTTCACAGTTACATGTCTATAGGATCAGCCACATCCATGTATCTCATCTTCATGAGTCGGGGGAAGTCCATCTCCTCCTTCACCTCCCAGTCACTGCGCACCTCCACAGAGGAGTCCCTGGGCTTCAGCTGGGCCTATCAGGGCCATGATGAGAAATTCAGAATGGAGAGGCACAGTTTAACTACTAATAAGCATGAATAACTTTTACAGAAATCACTGCAGAGCATCTAGAAAAGATCAAGGTAAAGTACGAAATGTAATTCAGTAGTTAATAAGATACTAAACGTCTAGAAAACTCCAAAACAGGACAATTATATTGACGACAAATGCTTAAGAACCAACAATAACTAAACGTCCAGAGTCAAGTTCAGATAAAACATTTTTAACCTTGAATCTGGATTTTTGGTTTGTTAATTTTTGGTTTGTTAATTTTTGGTTTAGTCCAGTTTGCAATGACAACAAAACTTCTAAAGCAGAGGTCCCCAACTACCGGGCAACACAGAAAAACAGAATAAAAAATACTTTATTAATTATCAGAGTCTGTAAGATCTTTTATTTTGATAAAACGCTCGTCTCGGTCATGTGATACAGTACGTCAAATTTAGCCAACAAGCCATAAAACTTGAGTAAAAAACAAACGCTCTTTTTACACTGTTTTTAGTTATAACTTTACCGGTCATTGAAAATATTGTTTTACATGAAACTGGTCCATGAGGCAAAAATGATTAGGGACTGCTGCTCTGAAGTATATGTACAGTAACTGCTTCCAATTTCAGTGGGCAGGGTCTCAAACATCATTTCCATGAATGGTGAGGTTACCTGTGACTTCTGGTCCCATTTCTGACGGACCCCAAACTGCTTCTGGAACTTCTTCTGCAGACGCATGCGGTCTCTCTCCTTCTGTTTAGCACTTTTAGGGAGAGTCTGCATGTTCAACTGCCCCATGTTCCTGCGGTCCTTATCCCGCCGCAGGTTCCTCTGCAGGGAAAATATGAGAAGAATAAAAAAATTTGAATGAAACAACATTAAGCAAAAATAAACAGGTTTTCAAAGACGTCTGAAACCAGACAATTTGAGTCGAACTTAATCTCAAAAAAAGATCCGAACAGAGGTTTCAGCTTTTGCAGAGTACCTGGGCAAAACGCATGCGGTTCCTCTGATAGGCCGTCTTCTGGGTTTTGGCGGTGTCCACCAGCTGGAAACTTGTTTCATCTTCTTCATGGAAGTAAGCATACTGACTGCCCCCTCCAAACTGAGACGAGTACTTATCTAAAAGAAACAGTATGAAAAATAAGACAACATTCATGCAACATGATGCAGATAAAGTACATATTAAGAGTACAAAAGTACTTATACATCTGATTCACTGCATCATGGACTTACTTGTGTATCTTTTATCTTGGTAGGTTGCTCCAGTCCAATCTGCCACCTACGAACACAGAGGAGAATGATGAGTAACTTTTCGCTTAAAACTGTATGTTTTAAAAATGCTGTTCACAATCAGGACTACCGTTACAACAGAGCAAAACATTTCCTCACAAGCAAGACCTTACCTTTCCCAAGCGATCCCCCTTACTGAAAGGCTGGTAGGGCATGTCCTTGAACTTTTCAGGCACAGCACAGGGACCCCATCCTGAGGGGTTATCCTGAATGACTGGGGCCAGGAACTTCGCCATGGTCTGGAAATAAAACACAGGCAGGCTACAAAATAAAAATCTTACAATCTAAGATGACACAATTCGGAAGTGTGAATCCCTCAACATGTACTATGTTTGACAGTTAATGGAGAATCTCCACTCAGAATGCTGTCTAGTCCAAGCCTAGGCTTAATCTCTGGAAACACTAGCATGTTTGCAGATACCAAACGTTTCAGGGGTTTTAAGGTGAAGTTTGTCTCCCCTTTGCTGCAGCAACCGTTTGAATAATAGACTGTACGATCTATTTGTGCAACTGAAACTGTCAGATAAAAATCACCAATTAGAAGGGCTGTCTGGATACTTTTGGACACGGTATTGTTGGGGTGAGTGGGGCTCAGACTAAGCTCAGCACTGCTCTCTTCACTAGGGTGCATTTTTCAGCACGTCAGCTTGCGCAGTGGACTAGTCATCATTGACCACGGTTGATGTAATGAACCAGGACTTCCATACATGGCTCACAGTTTTTAACCTTCATATTAGAATAACTATCGGCAGCTTATTGTTACTGCAACATCATCTATGAAATCCTGTTATCACAAAAGGCGGCAATATGCAAACGAGTCTCTAACTAATCACAGTGTTTCTAACAGAGGGACCAATCACAGCTCCAGGTGAGTAACTGGGTCTTCTGATGAATCGAGGTCTTCAGGTAATTTTAACGGTTAAGTGTTGATGTTTGAATTGGCAGCGCTATATATATATATATA
>JBBJLR010000108.1:8273-21409 GCA_037577145.1 Brachypetersius gabonensis
AGAGAGAGAGAGAGAGAGAGAGAGAGATAGAGATAGAGATAGAGAGAGAGATAGAGAGAGAGACAGAGAGACAGAGAGAGAGAATAAGAGAGAGAGAGACAGAGAGAGAGAAGAGAGAGAGAGAGAGAGAGAGGGAGAGAAAGAGAGAGAAAGAGTGTGTGAGAGAGAGAGAGAAAAGAGAGAGAGACAGAGAGAGAGAATGAGAGAGAGAGAGAAAAGAGAGAGAGTGAGAGAACGAAAGAGAGAGAGAGAAAGAGAGAGAGAGAGAGAAACAGAGAGAGAAAAGAGAGGAGCAGTGAACATGTCAGACCTCCCTGAATGGTAAATGGATCATAAGTAATAATCCCAGAGGTCCTCAGTGGGGTCGTACACAATAAAGGGCCTATCAGGGACCGTTTGTCTTGCTGAGGAAATGACCGGACCCATTCAGCCCTGATAGGGATCAGCGCTGTCCGTATGGCAGCGGTGGGGTAATGCGTCTGATAAACACGCCCGCTTTCTGCCTTCTGTCACAGTCTTCCTCACTGAAGATCCCGTGGTCAAACCATCAGCAACCCCAGAGCAATCCCATTGGCCCCCAGGAAACAAGGAGCACCCATAAAAATTAATTTCCTAAATAGTTCTCGTACTTTTCTAGGAACAAAATGAAAAATCGGTGTAGAACTTTAACTTTGTAAAGCAGTTCTTTGCACTTGCTCCTTCAAAGAGCCACACTCTGAAAATTCTTTTGGGAACCAAAAGTGGTTCTTGTGTGGAATCGCTCTGAATAGCATCCTTTGGGCATCTTTATTTTCAAACGTGTAGCTTCGTTACCCAACCTTTGCTAACCAAGACTGAAATTCCCCAAAGCATCACACCATGAGTCAACTGAAGTAAACGAAACTCAAGTGAAAGTGCTTTTACTTCACTGAAATCAGGACTGAAGTAAAAGTTAAAATCAAAAAACGCAAGTCCTCAAGTGTTGAGATCCCCATAGAACTGCTCTGAAACTTCCCGTATCCTGTACCAGCACAGAGACTGAAGTCTCACATATTCTAGGTCTAAAATAAAGTACTGAGGACTGTAAGTGAGAAGTGTAAACAACAGAAAAAGTAGCGATCCACAGGAATAAAATGATGCTATAAATCCTGATTTAGATGACGCTTGCCACACTGAGATCATACTGGCCATATTTTTGATATTGTCATCCTCCCTTTACATTCATCTTCATTCATCTTCCAACCACCATTAACATTTAAACTGTTTTATTCTTTCTGTTGAAAAAATGGTATTTTGGAGATCTGTTCCAACGTTGACAATTTGATGAAGGAGTTAGATAGACATCAGTGCCAGTGGCATGTGTACCATTATTAGAAAATAACTGGTAAGATATGGGGTTAAAAAAGTGAATAAAGAATAGAATAGAATAGAATAGAATAGAATAGAATAGAATTCTTGTGATTAACCCCCTGGTCCAATAAAACTTGACTCCATCGTAAAACCCATGAAAGGATTTTTAAATTCCTTGTTATTTACATTAAATCATACAATTTTATGTAGTAAAAATAGCAAAAAGTATATAATATATAAAAATTACACATAAATATATGCCCATTATATAAAATATAAAATCGCTTGGTAGTTTTCATGGGTTTCAACTGGCCAAAAATGACCAAGAGGGAGCAGAATGTATAGTAAAAACGAGGAGGGCCAGAGGGCTAAAGAACAACTTAAAGTAAAAGAGAGCAAAAAGTTTAAGAACAATTTTAAGAGAAATAAAATAAATATAGTATATACATAACAGGTGCTATACAAAACAAGAAATCCACTGTATATAAAAAAAAAACAGGGAAAGTAGGGTTAGCAGCATTTGCAGTTGACCATGAAAATGAAGTTTTTGTATTTTACAGTGGTTAATCCCCAAACGGGACAGATCCTCGTGCCATATTTACTATCAATAAAGGATGTAGAACTGTGTGAGCGTCTATTTGTATATTTGGTAGCTGCAGTAAAACACTGTAAGAAAAAGGACGTTGTGCTTCTCACTAATTTGTGTGGAAAATATTGCTTGGTAAATATAAAAATGCATCAAAATCACACTTAAATACGTGTATCTCAGTCAATGTAGCTAATAATTACAACCTTCACCATCACCAAAGATAAAGCAGCGTGTGGAATAAGCAAAGATCACTTTGAACTCTTTATTCAAAGGATAATCTGAACATGACGGAGCTCTTGGAAGCTGAAACTGGGGCTGAGTTTTCTATCTGCTCAGTATCATGGGCTCGGTGCTGTTTGTTTGACATCCACCTTGATTGGACCATCTGTAAAGCCACACTTGCGTCCAAGAGAAATGTGATGCATAAATAAATAAAATCAGCCATAGATGTTCTGTATCTATCAATGTAAGCATTCCCAACCAGGTCGAGTGTGGCTGGCCAAAGGCAGCTGTTCTAGAAAGTTGGATTTTATGAACCAGATCGTGATATGATTGCACTGTACTGATTCAAAGAGGCATGCATTGAGAGTAGATCACCTGATGTAATGGCATTTCTGGGGACTCACCCTAAGAAACCGTTTGACCTTAAGACAGTGTTGCTGCTGTAGTAAAACTATAACATACAAGTATAATGTGTGTGTGTGCAGTAACCCCTCAGTTTTACACGGATCAGCACTTATTTCATTGTTTCTTTTGTGTACGAGTGTTTGTTTTCGCTCGCTGCACGCTGCTAATGCTAACCGCTAATGCTAATGTTTTTTCAAAGCAATAAACTTTGATTCTGATTATTGATCCACCTTTACAGTTTCTTTACGGGTAATGCATTTAACTGTGTTTAACACGAAATTAAAGTGGTCTGGGAGCATATTTGGAGGCATAGTTAGGGTTTACACTATAAAAGGGTTTACATTGTAAACAAACATTTTTAGGCACTTTTTTTACCAAAACACAACAGCACAGTTTTTCACTATATGTGGGTGCTCTTGGAACGTAACCCCCATGAAAAGCGGGGGATTACTGTATACATATATAAATGATCTGATCAAACTAAAATAATTGTCAATAGTGTCAGTGCTGTGGTGAGGTTAGATGAACTGAAGTGCTTTCAGCTTAAAATTGTTTTGTAGTTAAAAGTCAGTTAAGAACAAACTGAGCATTTGCTGTACATTTACAGAGGAGTCTCAAGTGTTCTCAAAGTGGGCTTTAGAGGGTTTTTAAGGTCCCCATATATTGAAGTATGACCAATATTTTGTCTTTTATGCATATCAAGATATTTTCATTTTCCACTAATTGATCACTCCTACATAGAAGCATGCAATGTTTTCAATGGGAAAACAATGAACATTGGGGTTTTGATATGACTGTGGCAATGTTTACAACTTCCAAACTTGTAAAACTCTCTTGAATCAAGACTGCATGAGGGATTCACCATAATTTGATCATGGGTCATGCTGAATTTGCATTTGCACCATTTACCATGTTCTAACAGGTTTACTTTGAGTGAATCTGACTTTTTTGACTGCAATTTTAGTGGTGACTGACCAGCTTTCATACAGCGCTGCCCTCGAGCGGCATCATCTTCCCACCACCATTTATATCCAAGCACGTTAAATCATTATCATATCATAAATCAAGCGACTGTAAACGTGGCGCGCGGGGCAGGAGCAGAGCCACAGCCATTCGGAGACGCACACTGCGTTAACTGGAGTCATGCAAATGGATGCAGGAAAATGAATATTAATATGTGATTGTGATGCAGATGTGCTTTGGATATGCAGATGATGATACACCGGAGCCTCTGGGACACAGGCGCGCGTTTATTATTTTAACTGGAGGTACCGACTGTGACCCGTGCATGAACCCCGGGCTCGAAAAAACAAGGACAAACGGAGCGTTTTTCACTCGCAGCTTTCAGACCAAACACACAGACCAAACAAAAGCACAAATGCCAGCCCCAAAACAACTGGACGAGCACCAAGAATACCATTACGCTCCGGCTCGGATTCGAGTAAACAAATAGCCCAAGAAGAACTGAATTCTTGAACGAGAGAGACAAACAGAGCCAGGCAGAAGATTGTTTTACAAAAAAGAAAGAAAGACAGAAAGACTAGGGGAAAACATCTACCTAACCTAATACCCTAATACCATCAAGGCGCAGATGGATCCACGGCACAATGCAAATGGAGCCGTCGCACAGCATGAGGAAGAATAGAGCAAATCAAGATGAAACAGACAGAAAGAAAATGCGGTCAAACACTTATCAGGAGAGGCTAATGTGCTCTTTTAGAGCGCTAATACGTTCTCGCATTCATCTAAATATCATTCCACCCCGACGTCCCGCCTCTAAACATTAGCCGGCTGACTTTATGTCAAACACCAGCAGGCCCAAAGCACTTTGTAGGGCGCGCATGTGCGTGTGCGGAAGTGTAAGTGTGCTCGGCTGGGGGTTGGAAACCTGAATATCGTGCGTTTCCCCATGCCATCCACGTCTTCCGTTGAAAAGACGCTTAATTTCATACTTGTTTACGCCTCTCTGCCGAGATGAGAGGGAACGAGGAGAGCGCATGTATTTTTAATTCCAAATTAAGCCAGGAGAAGATGGCAAGTGCGCCCCCGTTCTGCCTTGACAGTCGTGACCTCTTCTGGTGGAGAGCACGGATTATGATGAACAAAAGTTAAGGCACTCCAGATACTCAGCTTACGCCCATTCATCTCAGCTTAGGCCATCTTAACCTCCCGCTTCAGATGGCGCTCACATTAAATTCAGCATCCTAACGCCACAAAATAGCCACTCACAAGCTAATGGGCTCCTTCGACCCAGAGGAGGAAAAAGCTCTTTGGAATATTTACAGCTCCTTCTCTAAATGGTTTAATTGCAAGAGACCTGGATTCTTTAGGAAGATGATGATGATGATGCCATTGGTGGTCAAATTAGAGGTCTGACAGCAGTGTTTGTGTCTATTTCTGTGTCTGTTTAGGGCCCAAAATACATGTATTTACAGCACAAAAATCTGTGTTTCGTTTTCATTTGGACTTTGGGCATGATTTACTTTTGGGTAAGCTAATTAAATGGCATTTTTCACTATTATTTCAAAATTCATGCATAATTAATTTATTATGATCTAAACTCAGAGTCACCCAGAGTGGTTTAATGCGAAATGTGTCTTTCAAGAAGAACTTAGAGAGAGAAATTTTCAAAGTGGTGGTGAATGTAACCATTTAAATGTCATGAATGTTAAGATTTTTACAGTTTGTCCCGCCAGCGGCCAATAGAGGCCATCCTTGTTAGTTCTTTTTATTGTTGTTTGGAACTCTTATTGTAAAATCCTGAGCACATCCGGCATGGGTTTTGGAGTTTTAAGTTGTCTTTAAGTTAGCTTTGTGTCATGTTTCAGTTGTCTGTCAACCCTCACTTTATGCTTAGCTTTGTGTGCGTTCAGGTTTTCCCGGGTTTTGTGTTTTGGCCATCATGTCTGCTTTGTTTTGTATTTAAAATAAAAGAAAAAAGAAAAGATGGAAGTCTGCATTTGCGACTCTTCCCTGAACAGTCACAACCCAACTGTGACACAGTTTATATTTACTTATTTTTTCATATTTGGCAGTCAATTCATAACTGAAGCACACAAACATGAGCTGTGTCCCAATAGTTTAACTGCTTGCTTTCCTATCTATGTGCACCAATTTTTTCCAACTTGTGGCCCATGGCATTGATAAATATATTGGTACATCTGTCTAGCATGTGGACCAGCTGGGCTACCAGGGCAGTCAAAATCAAGGTAAGTAGACAGGAAATTATTTTTGAACTAGTTGGATGCAGTCTACTCAAAAGCACAATAGAAAATCATATTTGTTGTTTGTCGTGAAATGCTGTTTAACAAGCCTCGACAACAATTGGCCATTCCTGACATGTGTCAAAGCAATACCAGCAAATAACATTCCTAAACTGCTCTTTTACCACTGGTCTGAACTGCTGAAACTGCAATGTATTCATGGAGCCACATCCCATTTTTTAAAAATCAAGTACAGAACAATAGAAAAAGTAACAAACTTAAATTTTAGTAAACAACTTGGGCAGCAGCAATGTCTGTTGAAAAACTCCTCTGTTGAAGGGTTAATGCAGCTATTGCACTAGCGGTCCAACTATGGGCTGAAAAGTTTAAGATTTTTGTTCACTTTCTTTTAAATATCCCAGAGACTATAGATTTTTTTTTTATTTAAAACTTGCCTCAGACTCCCATCTCAGAAATTAGAGCTTTGACTCAGACTCCCTCTCCAAAGATTTAAGACTCTGGTGCCACAGAATGGAGACTCGAGTCTGATTCACACCCCAGACTAGAGATTTGACCCAGACTCACACTTCAAGGATTCAAGGTTCGTGCTCAAGAGACTCAAAACTAGACTTGGACTCGTACTTGTACTTTAGTCCCACAGAGACTAAAGATTTGACACAGACCTGCATTTTAAAGATTCGAGATTCGTGGTCCATCAACTCAAGACTCAGCTTGGATTCACAGACTCACATCCCACAGACTCAACTCAGACTCACCTCAGAGACTAAAGACTGGACTTGCACCTCAGATAAATCAACTCCTAGTCATCTCAGGTGTGACGTCTCTTTGTTTATGAGTATTGTATTTATGTTCAGAATGTGTCGAATTTTCTACTAAACAAAGCCGAATTCAGGCCGGTCTGCTGTAATGGATATTAATGTGAATAAACTGATATGATAAACTGGCTTCTACCACTACATTATCAGAAAAGCAAAATACAGTCCACACCATCTATCTTTTGTTTATCAGATGGGAGCGTTATTAGCCAATAAGCGGAGTGCTATGCTGAGGGCGATACCGAGTGGCAGGGACAGGAAGGTTTCGGGCCTGTGGCAGGATGATGCATGGGGCTGGAGCCGGCCAGAATTGTGTCGGTGTGGGTGGGTGGAAGAGAAGTGCTGATGATAGAGGAAGTGCAAGCTTGGAAAGAGGGAGCCGAGGGTGTAATGGGGTTTAAAAGGCCAAGCGCAGGCTTATCTCCTGACTGACTGGTGGGCCAGAAATGAATCCACTAATCCAGACCCTTCTTTTTTATAAACTCACTTCCACAGCAAGGGTTCTTTCTCTTTCTTTTTCTTTTTCTCTTGTTTTCTGTCGCCCTATGCAGTTTATAGACTTGGCATAGCTGCTGGTGCAGGATGTCTAAGGTTGATTTGTGTATATATGTGTGTGTGTATGTGTGTTAAAAATGAACTAAATCATAAAAATAATGAATACATGTTTGACTGTACTAGTCTGGATCTAGTGAGATTTAACCGAATTTTTCAGCTTGTTTCAATGAGCCATAAGAGATAATACTAAAGGACCCGTATCCTACTGGCAGGATTAAAGAGCTGTAGACAGAACAAAACTATGCAGTTTTTGTGACATCACAAAGAAGTTCAAAACAAGCTGTTTTTGCATCTTCATTTCCATATGTGGACTAAATAGACTGGGCAGCTAACGCATAAAAAGCTTATGATTACATTCATGAAAAACTTTCATTAATTCTTTTTTGGGGAATGAATTACTTTTATTAGTACAAAAGATCTCTGATATGGTTTTTTAAGGGTTTTAGGGTTAATCTTGTTCTTCTACTTTTATTGAAAAGCAAAGTGGCGTGACATGAAACTAACTAAACAAAGAAGAATTTAAAAAAATTGGCAGTGGAAAATCTTTAAGTGATACTCCTTCATTACTGTACTTCAGTACTATTACTGCTTTAACTCAACTGAATTTCCAAAAATACCTTGCCCCCTTCATATGTACACATTCAAATGACTCTTTATGAGTCTCAAAGGCCCAGGAGATTTCTCTCTGTTTATCTTCCCAAGCTTTTGAATTGCTCAAATTTCTAATTAGTTTAATATGGAACTACCCATATCTATGCTAATTTGTTTTTGCAGAAGAGCCAGTGCTGCAGGTTAGTCACTAGACCAGTCTGCTGGAAAGAGTTTGATCAGCCTTTTTTACGTCTTATGTTTTTCTACTTGAGTTTGTCATTTTAGATACTTTGCGACTGTCACTCAAACCCCACTTTTACCTGAGTTACTGATTTTAACACCCATCCTTTCATTTCTTTGCAGTTTCTCTGTGCTTTTTTTCCATCCTTGTAAAAAATCACTGGGTTTTGGTTCAACTCGTTTGTGAAAATAATAGGCACATTAACAAACCGGCGGCGTGCGTAAACATGACCCCAATTTCCGAGAATGTATCTAGTCAAAAGGAAAGGCGCTGACCTCGGACAAATTAGGCTCCGGATCCTCTGACCGCTGTCCACTTCCGGGTCACTGGCTCGCCAACATGTGCCAAAGCAGGGCAGTTTCTGAAGTCGGCGAGGCAGAAGAGGCCACGTAGCACAACGTGAAGGCACATGCTTTGCTTGTTTTACCTGCTCATTTAAATAAATAAATAAATAAATAAATAAATAAATAAATAAATAAGAGAAATTATCTGGTTTCGTCTGGCGTTTGTTCTTTCAATTTATAAATACATGTTTATCCCTTCAACTGCCGTAGGTTGACCCAGACTTCTTTGCTCCTGCTGTACCACATGGTCAAGACATACTCTTATAAAGACACTATAAAGAGTCCCCATAGCTCACTGCTGCCTTTTTATTTGTGTTAAAACTGCAAATTAATTCATTAAAAGTACTAGAACCGGTAACCATTAATAAACTAGTTTTAAAGGAAAAAAACAACGAATGACAAAAAAGGTTAAGTGCCCAGGCGGAGTGGTGGAAATTAAATGAACCTGAACGGGGTGAAAGGTCATGTCACTGTTGTGCCATCATTACAATATCAGATCAAATGGACAACAGGGTTGGGCAAACTGCTGCACACCCCACCCCCACACCCCCGCCCTGGATATGTGCGCCGATATATTGTGAAGGGGAGACATACAGTCGGCCCACAGCTGCTGTAACTGGCCCTCAAGATCCTGCAGATTTGGCACTAGGTCTGAGTGAGCGTCTGCGCTGATTGGAGGGCCTGGCTGGCTATTGGAGTACCTCAGTATGACACAGGCAGTCCATAGACACACGTGCCATCTTGTCGAAAGACTTTATATTATGGTGCAGTCTCACGAAGGGTAAGACCTGCAGGCGCAGGGTGTCAGTGATGTGGCCCTCTGGTGCCAGGGTCCCCAGAACCGCTTCCATAGATGACTTGAAGTCATTTGTTTAAAAGTCCTTCAGCACTGCAGTATCTACCACTACGATATCTTGGTTCAGTCTTTCATTCCATACGGTTGAAAATCTGTAGTTTGTGTTACATAATGTGTCGTGTCTGGGCACGGGAGGTGTCTTGTTTCCTCTGTTTTTTCCTTTTCACCTGTTTGTTTGAGTGTGTGTGTGTGTGTGGGGGGGGGGGGCGGGGTTTCTTCTGTTAGTTGGGTCTGGCAGCACCTGGGCAGCATGCGGGTCCTTTTTCAGCATGGGAGAGACCATGCTTTTTCCTGGAGGTCTGGAGAAACTTGCAGAAAGAGGAATTTCCCATGTGGGGGTCGTATGAGCGGACTCGGGTTCCGGGGTCCGAGTTGAGTGGCTGGTGACTGTGGTGGGGCGGCTGGCCACGATGCGGGAGACTCTCTCTCTGTTTGTGTTCCCGTACTGAAGCCCTGGCTTGCTGTGAGTGACGGCGGAGCGGAGCGGAGGTGAAAAGAGCTGTATTTGGGCAGATTGGAAGCTCTGACGTGGCCATGACATGGGAGATGCAGAGGTCTTCAGAGCTCCCTAGCCGGCCCATAGGGAAGTGGCTTAAGCATACTGGGAGTGCATGTGGGCCAGTCGCAGGCCAAGGGGTTAGAGTTTGGGCTGAGGTCTCTGCACTGTGTGTGTGCAGGTTGTGCACTGCACCGGAGGAGAGGAGGACGCTGAGGTGAGCCGCAGTAAGCCAGGTGGATTGAATGGATGTCGTATTGGGGAGCTGCGAGGAGCCAGAGGGGCATGAAAATGTATCACCAGGGACCATGTGGCTTACACGAGGAACAATGGGTGCAGCCAGTATAAACCCTTCCCCCTATAAACCCTTTCTTACAGGGTTTATACGGGAAACACGTGGGGCTGGTCAGGTTGAGGGCTGACTTTTATGTGTTTAGGCAGCCGCCTGGGGAAAGGGTGGGGTCGTTCATTCTCCGCCTCCAGGGATGTAATTTCAGGTGGCACCAGAAGGAACCTGTGAGAGAGGGAGAGAACAACAATGTGGCCCTGAGGAGCCAATTGATGGTCTCCAGTGTGGCCCAGTGAAGAGTGAACTGCTGCAGCTGGTCCAAAGGGCGAGTAGGCTTCCATTCGTGGAGGCTTGCAAAGAAGTCTGGGAGGTGGAGGACCTTGGTGAAGATGGAGCCCAGGGTGCAGATGCTTGCCACACAGTGGTGCCCTGCTCAACAAAACTGCCAAGGCCGGTTCAAGGGGTCCCTGGAACAGAGAAAGGCCTCACGCCGTTCCTGAGAGAAGAAATCCACTGCAAAGTGCATGAACAACTGAATGTGCTGCGAAAAGTATGGTTGGCTGATCTACAGAGTGAGCAGAGAGGGCTCCAACAGTTGGAGCTGCTGGTAGAGAAGGTGGAGGGGTTGACCTGTGAGGTCTGTTGGAGGGGAGTGTTCGCCTGGGACGAGGAGGACCATGGTAAGAGGAATGTGTTGTAACACCACATATGCACAGGCACAGCCGCCCCTTTCAAGAATGATATCGGCCACTCCCCCCAAGCCTGTAGCCTGAGTTGAGAACCCTTCTAAAGTTCATGCTGCAAGGAGACATGGTGAAGGAGAGCTCGAGCCCCAGGGCAGCTCCGCTGGTCTTAGTGAAGAAAAAGGAGGCTCATGGAGGTTCTACATGGAAGCCGCACATATCGAGGAGTTTCTCATGGGGCGGAAGAAAGCTGCCTGGTACTCAACCCTGGAACTGGCAAGTGGCTTGTGAAAGTCCACCCAAAATACAAGTAGAAAATCACCTTCGCCACCCCCCTTGGACTCTACCAGTTTGAACGGATGCCCTTTGATAGGTGTAATGTCCCCGCCACCTTCCAGAGATGCATGGGGTGAGAAAGTTCATGATTATCTACTCATTTATTTAGATGATTTAGATGATGTGATTTTAGATCTCACCTACACCATATTGAGAGTGTGTTTCAGAGACTGGAAGCCCATGGGCTGAAACTACAACCTGAGAAGTGTCGCCTATTCCAAAGGGCGGTGCGTTACCTGGGTCATGTGGTGAGTCAAGAGGGGGTGACTACCAACCCAGAGAAGTCAGAGGTGGTCCATCATTGGCTGCAGCCAGTAAGGGTGAGGGACGTGCGCTCCTTCCTGGGGTTTGTTGACTATTACAGACAGATCATCCCTGGGTTCACCCGGAAGGCAGGGGCACTCCATGGGCTGCTGCATGGAGTGAGTACGACCTCCCATCAGAAGGTGGACTGGATGGAAGACTGCCAATGGGCCTTTGAGGATTTGAGACAGGCCCTGGTCCAGGCCCCGGTGTTGACCTGTGGAAACTACACCCTGCCGTTTTACCTGTATATGGATACTGTCTCCAAGGGTTGGGCCATACTGACCCAACTGCAAGAGAAGTGAGAAAGAGTGATTGCTTATGTGAGCAGGGGCTTGGTTCAGGACGCCAGCGCTGGGGGGTGAGTATGAAGAAAGTGAGAAACCACTGATGGCTCAGGATACAGTGGAAGTTGGTAGGCAGCTGCGTCAGGAGGGAGAACCCCTGCGTAGGGGTCCTGGTTGGGGTGAGTGGGTGCTCGCACCGGGGGAGCAGGTCCTGCAGCAGAATGCCTGTGGGTGGTGGTGAAGCACCAGGTTTCCACGACCCTAGTGTTCCAGATCAGGCCGGAGAACCAGGAGAGCCCTGTGACAACCATTCACTGTCACCACAGTCTCATGTTACCAACATTTTCAGGAGGGTCACATGAAGAATTACCACCAATTTTTTTTTAAGTTTTCAAAGATTAGGCTAATGCTTATACCTCTTTTGCAAAGAATTGCTTTGCTTAAAACAGTGATAACTTATTCTCTGGAAATGTACAATTCTTAAAATTATGAGCTATAAAATGATGCAAAGATAGATAGATAGATAGATAGATAGATAGATAGATAGATAGATAGATAGATAGATAGACAGATCATTGTATTGCATTACAGTGGGCTCAATTTTAGTAACAGTGTTGCTATTACTGTAGTAAAATATGTTCACTGCTGTTGTACATTTTTTCTGTTTTGAAAAAAGAAAAAAAAACAGTTATATTTCTTTTTTTTAAGAAAACAGCAGCCTGAGAAGATAAGTATGGGTTATTATGATGTTCCACCATGAAATATAGATATTTTACTTGTTCAACTTTGAAAGAACAATGGATGAAAAATTATATATTCACACTGAATACTTTCTGATGTGTTTTCCTGGCTGTGGAGACTACAGAGCTCATCTATTGGCCAGACGTTCTGAGTGTGGGGTTGGTTAGACGACCTCAGGGCCTGATACCATTTTTTTTTTTTTGCTTTTTTTTTTTCTTTCGGCACCAGCCGTCGCCTGCAGACCCCTCCTCTTTTCCTCTTTCTCTCCCTCTCTCTCTTCTTCTCTGACTATCTCCTCCTCCATCCCTGGCTCGGTGAGTAAGAGCATGTTTACAGAAGTGTTTAAGGCAAGGTGACAGAATCATACACAAGAAAAATTTAGTAATTTCCAACAGAGCTTTAGGTGGAATTCTTCTGGACGGCGGCCCGCTCTACCTCAGTGCGTGTGTATATGTGTGTGTGTGTGTGTGTGTGTGCGGGGGCAGGCTGGGTGGGTGTCTCTCCTGGGGAAGCGCTCGAGAGGAGGGGAAAAATGCACTCTGACAATCTTGCCTTCCCTTAAGGAGCCCGTGCCAAAAAGTACAATATTTCTTGTGAAAGCTCTTTTACGGCAGATAGTGGGGGGATTAGCAGGGAGAAAGCACTGCAGGATACTGCTCTGTCACCTACTATTAAACAGACTTAATACTTCTGTTAAGAGATACTTCCACAAAATAGGTCAGAGGATAAGAAGCTGGGGAGGAGAAGTGAGTTTATTTGTCTGTGTGTGTGTGTGTGTGTGTGTGTGTGTGTGTGTGTGTGTGTGTGTGTGTGTGTGTGTGTGTGTGTGT
>JBBJLR010000109.1:40529-58112 GCA_037577145.1 Brachypetersius gabonensis
TGGTAAAGTGTTTTATTCAGTTTTATTCTGTACTGTTGGTAAAGTGTTTTATTCAGTTTTATTCTGTACTGTTGGTATAGTGTTTTATTCAGTTTTATTCTGTACTGTTGGTATAGTGTTTTATTCTATTCTACTGTTTTTATTTTTTCTGCTCTCCATTTTTTCCCCCAGATCTGTATTTTGTTTTATAAAGTTTACAAGCTCTGTATTATTAGAGTTTGTGATTATTAAACTCTCCTAATTAAAACTTGGAATAGTGGAGGACATAAGAATCACAGCTGCACTTTTAAATTACGTTTTGGATAAATAATGATTGAGTGGCATTCACAGGGCTGAGCACTCTCTCGTGGTGAATATGGTGTGACACACTGATCTACAGAGATGTGGGAAAAGGATCATGTGTCATTGAACTCTCAGGTGTGTGTTCACCTTTGTAATCAGGGGGTTCTGCACTGCAGCTTCACAATAATTGCCCCTCTGTGTAGCTGCGGACAGACTTTTCTTCCTGACCACTTTTCTACCAGATCACACTAACTTACAAGCATTAAGCAGCAATCTACCAGGTTATGAGGGATTCCTCCAAGACACATAAAACCAGCCACTGGAACTTTTCAAATTGCCGCCAACACAACATGGCTGAATATGGTTGGAGGCAGGGTGGGTAATATAGGTAGTCTCTGGGGGAACGAGCTAAAAGATGTTCAATTTATCAAATAATTCAACAACAAATATTTGTCCCCTGCTGTTTTGCTCCCAATTGACAAATATTTTGTTTTATTTGGTCTGTCCCCAATCACCCCCTCCAGTCAAAAATGCAGTTTTGATCTGTCCCCCCACTCCCAAAGCCCCCACTGTCCAATGTTTCCTTTAGTCCTCAGTCACCCCCTTCTAGTGACAAAAATTCCAATTCCAATTTCACCCACGGTCCCAACCCCTCCCCCATCCACAAACAGTATGTTTCGTCTCCAACATCAAGTTCATTCAAAAACAACCAGAAAAAAGGATTCGGTCTCTTATTTTTTCCATGGCTGTAATATGTCTGTGTAAAATGTGCAGGTCACTATTGTTTTATACACTATTGACAAACACTCAATTTCAAACTAAAATGTTTGGAGAAAATGTAAAAATACAATTTGTTATACCTTGCAAATGTTAAACGACACAGCACTCATTATTTTGCTACTGCAACAAATAAAACAGTGATGTTAAGAGCAGAGAGAGAGAGAGAGCAGAGAGAGAGCGAGAGCGAGAGCGAGAGCGTGTGTGTGTATCAGGAGTGAAGCTGCTGGAATACAGACCATAGAAAAGCTGCTTTACAAACACTACTGCACTCAACACATATGGAGGCGTTTCTTATTTTTACACGCACTGCGATAGTCCAGGAAAGACTAGACACCTGTGCATTTTACACTGCAAATGGTACAAGGAGGGAACAGAAAAAAAGGGAAAAGTGGTCTTATTTTTTCCATGGCTAGTTCATAAATGACGTGATCTGGGTGGTTTGGAGATTTGCCTTAAATTAGATCACATTTTTAAGCAAGGAAGTATTTATCTTACTGCTATCTGTACAAATGGACAAAACCATGATCCTGATTGCGAAGAGTGAAGTCAGTGCTACTGCTTTAGTGAGGTTCAAGCATCTTTAGAACTTCAGATAAAGGACTTTAAAATGAGTTTCATGTTCCTGATGAAGTGTTTTTCATTCTGTCACACCAAAACTGCAAGCAGGATGTAGCGCAGACCTTGTTCAAATGTAGCGGAGGAACAGCTCAAATTAAGCAATCTTTTGTTCCCCTGCATCTGTCAATTATTCATGAGGCAGATGTTTTGATGACATTTGAAACGATCAAGGACGAAATTTGAAGCGTCATGAATATGAGAGCATTCAAAGCTAATTACGAACCCCGTTTGTCAGGGTGCTCATCAGCACCGAACAGGCCAGTGTTTTATCAATCAGAGGAGAGAGAAAATTAGCATTGCCCTATAGATAATAGATGTCTCATTGTTTCAACACTTCCAGCAACGGCGAGAGGAAAGAGCTGAGATTGCCGATGGAATGTCTTTAGCTGGTTGTAAACATTGGCTTTGTATTTGAGGGGGATTTGGTCTTCTTACTTTGAATCAGAATCAGCATCAGACAACTATATTGATCCTGGAGGAAAGTGCCTATGTTAGACACACAATATCAAGTATGAAGTCTGAATAAAAAAATCTGCAGGATGATATGACACAGGGTAAGCTAAATACACAAATGCTGGATATAAATACCTTAGATAAGTAACTTACAGCTAAAGGCTGTAACTTAAGTTCTAAAGGCTTTTTTAAACTTACAGTCTCCCAATAAAGTATCTTTTAAAGGCTATGCAGGGTTTCTGCCTGCCAGTGTTTGCTGAAGCTAGGTCTTCTACAGCCAGTCGATTAGTTTGAATGTCAATGTGTTATTACATTTTTTTCTTTTGTGGAAAAGTGAGTTTTGCACTTGAAAATATTGCATGTCACTGCAGAAATGAGTCAAAGCTGTTTAGAAAACCTGCAAATCTGCAAAAATTCAGCTAGTCAGTGCCCACCTTTGCCCACCTGTAGATCCAGCCATGACTGTTTGTGTTGCTTTAGGACAAACAATTCAGGCCTAATACACAGTTCTTCAAAAATAATGGAACGACACAAATTTATCAGATGCTTTTATCCAAAGCGACTTCCAACTACAGGGGAGAGTCTCCCTGGAGCAACTTGGGGTCAAGGGCCTTGCTCAGGGACCCAGTGAAGGTATGCTAAAGGTAGGATTCGAACCCATGACCTCTGAGCTCAGAGGCAGGTGTCCTTCCCACAAGGCCACCACCACTCAGGCTAAGCCCCCAGTGCTTTATAGTCACTGACTGTAGACCTTCTGTGTCTGCATGATCCATCAACTGCAATCTATCCTGTCCATTAATATCGTAAGACAACTACTGATATTATTTGTCACTCCCAGCACATATGGTGGTGGCATGGTTGTGTATTGCACTGGTATGAGTGTATTAGGCACAGTGCTGGAGTTTGGAGTGCTGTACCGTGGGTTTTGGTGGGCAGGGGGTGGGGCGGTTGCATACCCCCCAAAAAGTGAGTAGTTGCGCGCCTGGATAAGATGTACAGGAGGACATTACAGCAGTAGTTAATGCATTTGCCCTGTGATCAGAAAGTCCAGGTTTGATTCCCAAGACCACTAGGCACCTCTGAGGTACCCTGAGCAAGGTACTGTACCCACACACTGCTCCCTGGTCGCTGTGTTCGTAGCTGCCCCCTGCTTCACTTGGTGAATGGGTTAAATACAGAGGAAGGGTTTTTGTCCTGCTCACACTGTGTGCTGTTGTGTGTTCACGTATGACCGAATGGTCACGTTCTCTGATTTCCTTCTCTAGCAAAATGATTACATCTCAACCTCCCTAACAAAATTTTGCATCAAAAACAACTTGATGCAAGACTAAGCCCTCAGTGTTTTGAGATTCTGTCAATGCCTCTATTTGTCTGAGAAGCTTAACCCTTGCATGGTGTTTGGTTCCGTGGGACCCGTTTTTAATCAAAAGCATGTTAATTCATAAATATAACAAAGGCAAAGGGCAAATATTAACTATATATGCTGTTCATATGGCTTGTAATTGGAATGAAGTAAACATCTGCTGAGTATTTTAACATAATTGTTTGATTTGAAAACCTAAAAAATGGAGCGGGTCCACCAGACCCACAAACACTGGCTGAATAACAAACACCATTCAAGGGTTAAACCTCAGTGTAAGCACAACAATAACTAAGTCATATTTTTTAAGCTATATTATATTAGCTCAATTGGGATTTACAGGGTTTTTTTTCCAGTGTTCCTGCACTTTTGCCATTATGTGCAACATATCCCAGTTTGGTAGTATGACATAGCATGGTCTGGAAAATCATTAGAGTACGGCTAAAACACACTTGATCCAACTCATCTATTAATCACCAGGTTAAAAGGGTGTGGAGGTGTGAACATATGAACACGCTTAAAACTCCAGCCGTGCTTTTGTGAACGATAGTCACTGCAACACTAAGATGTCGTGACCACTTTAATATTACTGCCGTGCCGAAAATGTTCCATGTGTGCTCGCTTTTGTGCAGAAAAATACATTTTTATGGCTTCTTGGCCTGATTTATCATGAGAGAAAACATGTACTGACATATGAATGGTACCCTTTGAGCACAGAGGGCAGAAAACGGCTCCCTGTGTTGTTTGAACAGACCAGATTGTGTGTGAATATACACATTGTGCTTGTGTTGGTTTGTGTGTGTGTTTGTCTGTGCAACCTTATGAGCAGATGGCGCAGAGCCTTGCACCCAAAAGATTGCGATGTGAGTGTGCATGGGTGTGCGTGTGTGAAATTGCTTGACTTGTAATTGACTTTTACAAGATTTTGACCCATTATTGTAGAAAAACAGTAATTTTAATGCAAAATGTTGTGTTCAGTAGTTAAGATCACATATTGCAGCTGAAGTGGACTTTAGTGTTATAAGTCTGGCTTACCTTTCCAGGTGTAATACATTTTTCCTAAACTCTCTCATTCAAGAGATGCAAGAGGGATTTTCGAGGGACACAGAAAGTGCTTACTCAATAGCTAACTGTTAAACATTATTATCTTATTTAAGGTATCTACATAATAATGCCTACTTGCTACTAGCTAATGCTGCTTCCAGGTATTAAATCCCTGGGTCGCCTTGGTGAGAGGAGGTACTTGAGTTGTGAGAAATAGATGACCCGATGTATTTTCCACCTATTTGTATTTTGTTGGATATGAACAGTAAGCACCAGAAATTCTTGTTGCAAGTAGCTGCTATATTGTTGCTATTACAACCTGATCTCACGACTTTTCGCGCAGCCATCACGATATACAATGTAATTAAAATTAGTGCTTTGTTCACGCTTTAGGGCTTTTTTTCATGCTAGGACAACTCTTTACTACTATGTATTTCAATGTGCAGTGTGCATCACCACCAGTATCTGCGCTAAATTGAGACGTTTAGGGTTATAACCTTAACGCTAACCGTCACAAGTTGGTGCAGATACTGGTGGTTAAGGTTAAGGTTAGGATTTGGGTTAAAGATAAGGTTTAGGGCTGAGGTTAGGGCTGAGGTTAGGATTGAGGTTAGGCTTGAGGTTAGGATTGAGGTTAGGGTTGAGGTTAGGGTTGAGGTTAGGGTTGAGGTTCCAGTCACTCGGCATTTCAAGCTGTTTCAACTACTTTGCAATCAAAAACAAATCAACTCATTATTTCTCTCTTACTGTCCCTCAGTCTGCAGTTACCGCTGATACTGGTGATGTTACACAGTGCGCATTAAAACACAGGGTAGTGAAGAGTTGTCCTAGCACGAAAAAGCCATAAAGTGTAATCGCAGTACGTATTTGGATTACATTGTATATAATGATGGCTTCACAAAAACTCATGAGACCGGCGTCACTATTTCTATGTCAGGCGTAAAGGGCTGAGGCTACAAGTCCGCACAGTTTATGGATATCCCAGGTCCTCTAAAAGAATGCGTCATTCAGATCGTTCTGAAGATACATCCCCCTCCCCCATCAGCAACATTACATCTTTACCTCCTCCTCCAGAAAATTATTACTTCCCAGCCTGAAGTGTCCTACAGTTCTACAGATTTACGTATCGAACCAAATGGGTCAGATGGGGGCCTAGAGGCTAGGGAGTTGTCCCTGTTATCAAAAGGTTGTGGGTTCAAAGCCCTGTGCTCTTGAACAAGGTAACATCACCCCCACACTCCCTGAATGGCGCCTGTTGGTGGCACCCCACAGCTTCACTTGGTGAATTGGTTAAATGGTGTGGTGTGATTATCAGGAGCCACTTTACTTTTTATCATTCACTAAAACAGTTTCTTCAGAACCAAAAGTACTTCTATGGCATTGACAGAAGCATTTTCCAGTTTTTAAGAATCTATGCTCTTGTCCAAATTAGGCTCCAAAATTCTCTTGAGGCATGCATCATTAGTGATTTTCTTTTTTTTTTTTTTTTTTTTGGGGGGGTGGGGGTTGGGGGGTGTTGTTGGAAGGTGTTTCCCCTCTCTGTGGGGATCTGGGCTCTTGCCACTGTGCCATTGCAGACTGTCAGCATTCACTATGATGCAGCAGAATGGCATCGTTCTCTTCACAGTGCTCATCTCACACCTCCTCAAATTGCCCTGTGTGTGAGCGCACGCGAGTGGGAAGACTGTGTAGGTGGGTGTAATGACAAGCAGAGAAACAAAAGTGCTTGAAGTTTGGCACGCAAGCCTACAGCAGTGGCGGCAATGCTTTGACGGGCGTCAATTAAGATCGATAATTTTTTTTGGTGCAATTTTCTGACTGCTTTTATGCAGGTGTGTTTTATTTCAGGAGAGAGAAAAAAAACAGCTGCGAGTTTGTAAAAAGAGTGGCCCTGAAGTAAAATCAAACAGTCAAATCTCTTTTATATCCCTGCTGCGTGGAGTCAAAAATGTCTGGCAGTGCTCCCCTCTCGCACCTGCTGAACAAACGCAGATGCCGTGGATATTTCTATTGTTTTCTGATTGCATTTAGGCTTTGCTGATATCCTGTTTATTTCGCTTTGATTTATTTTCTCCTTCTCCTCCCGAAGGAAGTGAACTGATAAACAGACAGACATCCATCCGTGTACTTTGTGAGTCTTCAAAGCAGCTCCTCTGTGGAGGGAATTACTGTGTGTATATGTTTCATAATAACATCAGCGGTGGGAGACATCGAAATTGTCTAGTAGCAAATGATATTGGCTGGTTAGGATATTGATTTTTTTATTTAGTACATGACTCCTTTTTATGACTCCTGGGGATTTAATCTGTGCCGTACATTGATCAAAATACCTGTCCTCCCCTCCATCCGAACAGAATTAGACTCACACAGCTGTAATTTTGTCTTTTGTGTCTGATTCGACAGAGACTGAAGGAGCTGAAGCACAGGGAGTTTGCACGCAATGTGTCGTCGAAGAGCTGGAAGGATGAGAGGAAGCAGGAGAGAGCAATCAAACGGCTCCATCAACTTGCCCTGCTCAAGCAGCAGAGGGACAGGTGAGGCACACCACATTCATTATGTACTCTGGTCTTCAAAGCACTTCAAAAGCAAGGCTTCCCGCCTTTTACATCTGGATATACACTCTTTACTTTACATAAAAGCATTTTAATCGCAGTCTGCTTCCATAGGGTCACAGAAAGAGAGGTGACGCATCTGCATACATACATATATTTGACTGCTTTCTGCAATGTTCTGCTTTCACAGTGACAAGGGAAAGAGTTCAAAGTTAAAAGCTCCAGCAAGAAACCAGCAGCAAGAGAAAGTCAGATTGAATGGCAGTGACAAACCAAGCTCCAGGCAAAATTCATCACATCGTGGCCAAACTGAGTCACCTTGTTCTCCAGGCCTAACCTCCAGGAATTCCTCCTGCATCCACGCACCCACAGAACAACACTCAGTGCGGGTTCAGCGTTCTTCGCCAGTCCCTCAGGTCCCAAAAGACCACCGGCGCCCTAGGGCAGGGGTCTCATTCTGTTTCTCTAGACGGGCTCAGTTGAAGCTGGACTCCTGTGCATCAGTGTTCAACGATGGGCTGGATGAGGCCAGTGACCTGCAAGAGCTCCAACGGCAGCGCCAGAGACTGGCACTACAGGCCCTATGGTCCCGATCTCCTTCACCCACAATGAGTCAAGAAGACCACAATTTTCCCCATGACCCAGCAGCCATGGACAACACTTGCTTACAGAGTGGGCACCAGGTGAATCAGCCAGATCAGGAGGACAGCCTTGAGATCCAAGTAAACTACTGTTCAGCAGAGCCAGAGAGGGAAGTCTGTCCTTCCCCTCATGGTCCAGAAGCTGAGAAGCAGGCACCTGGTCCAGAAGAGAGAGTAGCTGATCAGGGACAGAGATCTAGGCAAGATGGGGTGAATAGAGAATGGGGACTGGTGGAGAGAAACAACCTGAGATGCCCCAGTCCTACTGCTCTCACACTGAGTACCATGGCTTCTGGTCAAGTACATACGCAAAAGGTCCCGCATCATGACTTAAAAAATGAAACAAACATAAAACATGACACTATAACTGCTGAAAACTGTTTATCAGAGACGGAGAGCGGCAGAACATTTTCTTTTTTAAATGTTCTCAGTAAGGATGGCACTTTGCTCAGATGGCCTACTGAGCTCGTGCAGTACACCTCAGATGAGCCTCGTGTGTCCTACAGCTGCAATCCACACTGCTTGAATTTCAAATGTGCAGAAAGCCAAGAGAAAGGGGCAGTGGAGGCAAATGCCTGCGCTGTCTCTGGCCTCCCGGACCAACCTCACAGAGCCGAAGGGCAGGCTCAGGATGTTCTAGGAGATAAATTTGGCATTTTAAAACCAAAGAGACCCAAAAACAGGCGGCGGATGAGAGCTCGTAGGCGTAAATTAGATGCTGTCAGGAGACTCCGGGTGGGCTGTGCATTCAGCTCACAGACACTTGCCAGAGGACCCTTTGAATTCAAAAGCTCCCCAGCAGACCCGGACTGCAGCAAGCAGGGACACGGTGAGAAAAGGTGCAAGCTTGGGAAGAGAAAGAGATCGATAAGGGATGAAGTTTTGAATAAAAGTGATACTCCAGAACAAAGCCTGAAAAGCATCGTCATCAACTCCTTTTCTGTCCCACCACGGAACAGACGGAAGCGCCAGAGGTTGCCGTCTGCTTTTCGATCACTGAAGCGCAGGGCTGTTCCACCCACTACTGTTCAGTGCACAGTGGGGGCTGAAGATAATTATCCATGGAGTGGCAACTTTTGCAGAGTCAAACGGGACACTAGTGTGACCCCCCGGAGTGACAAGTCTGGCTCGTGGGGTGACCTAAGTTCAGATGGAGAATGGGCTGCTTGCCAGTGGGGGAGATACTATTCTCCTCCTGGGTCAGCTACCTCTTACTCCTGGAGGAGAGAACATAGCCAGCCGTGGTCTTACATCAGAAAATCCAGTTACGACTTCCCTTGCTATGGTTACAGGCATGTCTCAGACAGCCCAGGTGGAGATATTGAATATAGAGAGGACTTTTGGGATTACAGAGACTCTGAAATCTGCAGGGAGAGGGATTACTCAGGGGTTTGTGACAGCTCCTGTATAATAGAGCGGAGATACAGTACCCAAAAGCGTAAGAGAGTTCTAGAGGAGAACCGACGTAGATACAGAAATGGCCAAAAGTTACGCAAAAAGAAATTATGTTTCTATAGAGTTTATGACAGTCCTGAACCCCAGGACACAGAGAGAGACTGGTGTTGTGAGAAGCCCAGCCTTGACAATAGGAGGCATAGAAAGAGAGACAAGTTCTGGCTGAGCCCAGAGATAAGTCAAAGCAGGGGGTTGGAACAGTCCGGCCCTGGGACCAGACTGAGTCCAGCTTCATCTAGTACCACCAGCATTTCAGAGCTTAGTGGCGATTTAAGCTCTCACACTAAGCCAACCTATTCTGTACACAGTCAAAATCATCACAGTGACTTAACATGGACAGCAGAGAGACCTACCAGGACCAAAACCTCCTGTTCTCCATCAAAAGAGAAGAGTTACTCTCCCACATGCAAATCTATTGCAAAACTAGAGACAATGCAAACAGACTCGAAACCTGTTATTTCCAGCCCAAGTGCAAAGTTGGAACCTGTTACACACATTTCTAATGCCACTGATGTGGCAAAGCAGAGCCCATCACTTGATAAAAAGCTAACAGGTATCCGAACACGTACCTTTTCACTCCCACTGATTGGTAAACTACCCTCAATTAAGAGAGGAATAAGACTCACAGGAATTCACAAAGATAAAATTAGTAGCTGCAGGGACCAAGTCCAAACATCTCTCAGTGGTCTATTAAAACAAGAAATCCAAGTAGTATCGGACACTAGACAAAGTCCAGATCGCAGCACATGGGCAGAAAGTAGTAATTCAAACTCATCCCAAACTTACCAGGTGATTACTGATGAGAGAACAACAGAACATTGTACAAATTCGGATAAGTCTTCTGAAAACTTTATTGAAACAATGGCAGAAACATCACAGACTTCAGAAACTCAGCCACAAAGGTGCCCCTCCCCGCCCTTGACGGAGCAACCGATAACGTTTACGGCGGAGGAGATCGACAAGTATAGACTTCTCCAACTTCAGGCCCAGCAGCACATGCAGCAGCAACATCTCCAAGAGCAACAAGACATGCCAAGACAACCAACACATGTGAACCACATGCCTATACCTGTCCCAGAACCCTCAAATCAGTCTGTACATACTCCTTGTCTACCATACAACATGCTTCAGCACGGACCACTCTCAGCCTTCTCCTCTGCTGTGGCCTCTCCTTCATCCTCCTTCGCATCTCACCATTCCCCCACTGCACACCCTCCTCTCCACCCCTCCCTCTCGCAAACCCACTTCACTCCTGTCCCGTTCCCTGCGGCGTTCTTTACAGCTCCCCGTGCAGCAGTGATAGCAGCCCGACCCCTACATTTGATCCCAGCAGCCTCCCTCCACCATCACCCTCCTGGCCTGGCCCTTCACCCCCTGCCCCACACCGCCTTGTTTCCTGCTGTACTTGCTCCAGCACCCATGGCTGCGGCTGCCATGGCAGCTGCTAGCACTCTGCAAATCCACCCCCTACTACATCCTCTGTTCCACAGCCAGGACCTTCAGAACCGCTCTGGTCCTGCCAGCTAGTCTTGGGGACAAAATGACACATAAGAAGAAGACAAAAAACAAATAAAATATAGAGGGATTTCCAAAATTGGTACTCATAAGCCCCTGCTAATCATGGTATGGCGTATTTACTGCCGTTCTTTGATGGAGGCAAAGGTTTTGGTGATTTGAAGGTCAGGTCTTATTTGGTTTTCTACTTGTTCGTAGGCCAGATCTCTGAATGGCAGTGCAGATGTACGCACTGGCCTCAAGCACCTCATTCTTTGTGTCAGCGGCTCGAGCAGATGGGTTATGCCTCCTTTTTTTTTGCAGCTATAACCTATGGATAGATGGCAATTTGACTGAAGTCCCTTCAATTAGTACACAGCGCATAGTATTTGCATACCATAAGGGATATGCTAATCTGAGGGTTATTTTCATCCGGGTCTGAGAGCCGGGGGAGATTTCACAGAGCCAAAGCTAATTCGCAGATTCGACTCTGTAGATTTGGGGTGTGTCAGGAAACATTCCCTGCATCAAAATCATCACCGTTTCATGTTAGAAAATGATGAAAGCGAAGAGTAGATACTGAAAGCGCAGCATGCAAATGATCTGTTGTGTCCTACGAACCGAACATATTCTTTGTCATTTGGTACAAGTGAAGTGAGGCGAGCTACTGACTTGATAGGCTGCAGTACGGAGTTGCAATAACGTTTTCAATCTATTTAAAGGTCTAAAACCTTCAATTGTATTTATATACTGTACTTTCTAATGTAAATACAATAAATGAGCAAAAGAAAGGTGCAAACAAATCGAACTTGGCCGAATCTCGTACGTTCCAGAGACTTTGTATCTACTCCTATTTTGTTAGAGCCAAACATTTTGTCATCTGTATAATAATGTCATGGGATGAGTAATAAACTGAATGTCGTTTGAGGAAAAACTGGTGCCTTGTCATTATTGCCTGATCTTCATTCAATTTTGTCACTGACTTCACAAAGGCTGTGAAAAGAGTGAAGAAAGTGGAGAAAATGAAAAAAAAAAAAGCAATTGGCGTTTGCTTGGAGGGAGATTTTGCATGAGCTGGCATTTTAATCCCTTACCACATCAGGGGGAAAAAAGACATCAAGTATATTCTGGGCATAGCACATCATTCAAAGACAGCATTTCAAATGAGCATAGCTTCATCACCATGATCAGAAGGAATGGGAGCTTGTGCTAATGATGAAATTCGTTGCCAGCAGTGCCCAAATAACACAACTGTGCATTTGTGTTAATTAACTCTCCCCGGTACCAGTCTGCTACTCTAGCGTGCACAGGCCGCTGACTCTTTTTGGCACTAAAAAGATGGATGATTCATAACACGGGAGCCGCCAGTCCCCTTACTGCTAACTCGAAGCATGTCAGCCCTGCTCTTTCCTGTAATCGCATAAGACGTTCCGATTGTTGTGAAGTACCTTTTTGTGCAGTAAACACAAAATCACATGGGCATTCACATGGGAAATTGTCTTAAAGTGAGAAATACTGTAGGTATGTGCTGAAAGTTTGATCATTTGAGTCCACAAGAATGAAGGATCCACACATGAAGGGATTATTCCTATATAAATATAAAGTGGTGACCTCTCCAGAATGTTTCACCCCATGAGCCCCGGGTTAGGGTCCAGCACCCCCCATGAGCCTGGTTAAGGATTAAATGAATGAATGAATTAACTCTATTATATGCATTATGGGGTTCCATATAATTGTTTAATGAATAGAGTGGGTTTCAGTATGCAATAGGTCACCTAAACTTGCTGATCTTCTGGAGTACAAATAACACTTTTTCACTTTGAAATATTCTCAGATCCAAGCATTTCTCATGGGGTTCATTTTTTAAGCAATTATCTGCCATTATGATTCCAAAAACATTGTGCATCCCTAGTATTTTCTCACTGTTAAAGTTTCCAAACATATTGTTCAATCCTCACTCCATATGTGGAAACAAAGCTGCAAAATCAACTCATTTTGAATTCCCTAACTAACTTAATAAATGTTTGCCCAGTTCTGTGTACAGCAGTCTAATTTTTGACTGTGTGCAGCCGGTTAGGAGTTTTTTAAAAAAATGAGCTGTTTTTTAAAAAAAACGAGCCCTTCAGAACCCTGTAACCAGAACCCTGTAACAAGGTTGGTGCACTTTTATTTGTAAAATATATTTCAAAACAATATGTTAAAAATGAAAAAGAAAGTAAATAGTAAAGTGTCTCTTATTGTCACACACAAGCACACTATAGCACAGCACACAGTGTGAAATTTTCTACATTTAACCTTTTCATCAGAGGGACTCAGGGACAGTATGTCAGGGATGGTATCTTGTTGAAGGGTGCCTCAGTGAGGCCACTGGCAATCCTGGAATTCAAACCCACAACCTTCTGATTACAAGGCCTACCAGACCACCAGCTGCCCCCGAAAAAAAGAAAATAAGTGAGAAATAATGTGTTTTTAAAAATGGAGAAGACGACACAAGAATGGGAATGAATGATTCTAGGTGGTTACCTCCACCAGCCTGGCTGCACCAGTACATCTGAGGCCAAGCATCTCCCTTCTGGATTCTTTGAAATTTAAATGTATTAAGTAAGAATCCACACAGAGTCTGGGAAGCTGGGCAGCCTTCAGGGTGAGGAGGAGACTAGGGAGGGTGCGTTTGGAGGGTCAACCCGCCCTCGCCCTAATTACACCTCCCATACCCTGGTGCTCTGCTGGCGGCTCGCTCCTACTCCGCAGGACAGCACATCAAACAGACTGCGAGAAATGGAGAGTGCCGATAATTAGCAGATGTTTCAGAATAAACTCACTCTCGAGCCTCCTGCTCTCCTCCTCCCTCTCACTCAATGTTTAATATTGAGTTTTCAGACTCAAAAAGGAAAGGGGGGGGGCAGGGACTGGAGACAGAAAGTGACAGAACTTGAAAGAGATTAATTTGGGCTCTTCTCTGGGTCATTTAGAGTTATGGTGTGCTGAACTGTCCCAAGTGCCGTCAATGAACTTAATAAAGCCGTGTCACACTGGCACTTGTGGAAATACCATACTGGAACTTCTTTAAGCTTTTTAGATGCATTTGATGTCAATTGCACCATGTGTTTAGGGCCTTGTGCCATTCAACCCAATTTCTCTTTTAAAATAGATCTACACCATTTACTGAATGGGGCTCTTTGCTTAGCATTACTAATGGGGGTTCTCCACTGACTGGTACCAGTTCGGTTCAACTCTACTCCTTTTTTTTTGCTTTCCATCACTAAAATCTTGTACCTGGTACCCGGTTCCATTCTTGGTACCACCTTGGCCGAGGTTCCAAGCATGCTGAACCGATACTAAATGATGACGTGTACATATTGTAGGTTACTGATTGGTGGTCGCTATTTTTTGTTGATTGGACTCAAGTACCTCAGGATACTACTTTCTCTGCCTTTTTGACAGTGAGTGTTAGCATCGGGAAACGTATTAATTATAGCAGAACGGAAGGCTGTGCCAAGATTCAAGATTGGGCAAACAGGAAAGAGAGACTTTTCCAAGAGGTCTCTCAGCTATGAAAGAACATTAACAATGTAAAGATAAATTAAAAAAATGAAAATTGGCTACAGGTCTCAGAATGTTTGGTCGCTATAGCAACCAGTTACATGAAGGCAATACTTTTAGTCATAGTGGAAAACTGTTGGTCTGAAACCAAACTGAACTGAGTAGAACCAAGTTGAACCGAACTGGTACCATTCAGTGGAGAATCCCCATAAGGTTGTGGTGGTGGCCTAGTGGGTAGGATACTTGCCTCTAGAACAGGGGTTCTCAAAATGTATATTCAAAGATTCAAATCTAATTTCTAAATAAGGTCAAATGTCCAGGACAACAAGTAATAAGCAAATCCCTTTTATTAAATTTGTAAAATAAGTTTGCTTGTGAACCAAAGCCACTCTCAATTTTGACAGTAAAGTGTAATATGCACAGCTTGTGTAAAGATTCAACAGTAACATCGATTAACTTATTTTATGCCCCAACAAGTGGCGATGGGACATAACACCTCCTTCTCCGATTCTGACTCATTATGATGCAGGTGTTTTGCTCACTCGTGCTCACAGGACCACACGTGTATGCCTGTTGAACTTGCTAACACTAAAATATGTTATTGTTTGCAAAACTGATAATTGAAGTATACCCTTAATTGCTTTGTGTCAGTGCTTTCCCAAAATGGTGAGTGGACTTTAAGAATTGCTGCTCTAGACCAAGAGGTCATGGGTTTGAATCCTCCTTTCAACAAACCACCTCTGGGTCCCTAAGCAAGATCATTAAGACCATTAAGTTGCTCCATGGAGACTGCCCCCTGTAGTTAGGGAATGGAAGTTGCTTTGGATAAAAGCATCTGTTAAATGCCATAAATGTTATGGGCCCAAAATATCTGTAAACAAAAGACAGCATGAATATTTCAAATAAAGCAGAGGAAAGTTAATCTCCCTTTGTTCTTCTACTGTGTTTTTTTTTTAGACGTCTCCACTGACCCGCCTGAGAGTTAAGGCCGTTTCAAAATGAACGCATGATTATTGACATTGAGTCCAAAACAGCCAAACCATGATGCTGCACACAACTGTCCAGTGGATCCAGCTCAATTTCCTATGGATGCATTAAAAATCTTAGTCCATACAAATGGCGGTCTTAAGTACCTTAATACGACACAGACTATATAAGGCCATGTTTTGTTTATTTTGGAGTATCGTGGCTTGTTTATAGCTGTAAAAGCTGATTTATTCACTCTGTGTGCCTTTTAGTTACAGTGCCTAAATTATTTTTGTTCATCCAATATAAATCAACACAAATGTGGCATTATAAGCTGAAAACATCTTAGTTCTTAGAATTTTGAGCTGGCCTCCATATCTTAGTTTTTTAACTTATTAATTTTAAATTTAAATGTCAAGTCTTTCAAATAACTACGTAGTCCTTTGCTAATCCTGGTCTGCCTGAACTACATGCGCTTTGGATTTGCTCATCATTGACTTTTTAATGAAACAATGAGACAATTAGATAATGAGCTAGATTGTTAAAAACATGAAGCTGTTTAGTGCAAGGGTGCTCCACAAAGAGCACCGAGTGACTATAAAACTATTATTATCTTTAAGTGTTAGTTTTGCAGTAATGGCGAAAAAGAGAATTAAGTCTGCCCAGAGCAGCCATTAAGACCTGCTATGTACATAAATTCTCCCAGAAACTGTGGACAGTGAAATATTGCTTAATGAAGGTCTAATATAGAGCTAAATATCCCACAAACTCATGGTAGAAAACATTCCCCTCAAAAGAGCAAAATTCTTTCTAACTTCTAGGGGATAAGGCATTTTAGCCCTCTGTTGCTCTGGATCATCTACACTTTTGAAAATAAAGGTGCTAAAAAAAAAGGGCTGTTTGGAGCAATGCCACAGAAAAACACTTTTTGTGTTGGAAAGCCAACCAGGGACAAATTAAATGTGCATGTGTGAAAAACATGGTAAAAAGAGTATGCAACTTCCTCAAAATAAAGTGGTGATGTTGGCCTAGTAGGTAGGATACCTATGGACCATGAGGTCATGGGTTCAAATCCTACCTCCACCTGCGCCAGGGAGACTGCACCCTGTAGATGGGGAATGGAAATGCAACTGGTCTGCAATCATAATATCCAAGCATTGAACTTGGGAATTGTCACTTCAAATAATGTATCTACAGATGTCTGCTGGTGAAGGAAATTAGAATAGAATTTCCCAAGCTGGTGGGTTTAGATCATGTATCTCCCCACCCAGGAGCTAAGGAAATGGCCCCACAGGTGTCCCGGCCCACCCATAAAGCCAGAGCAGCAGGGTCTCCAATTGATCAAAACCCCAACCTAGATAAAAGCCCATTCTGTACCTCCAACCCTTGCTCACCTACTGTGCTTCAAAGCAAAACCATGCATTACACCTATATTATAATACTTTTCTACATACTGGATGAAAACACAGCACACAGACTTATGCTCATGCATTTGCAGCTGTATTTTGTTTATTCTAACAAAGCAGTTTACTTGACCAGTTGTTTGAAGACTACGACTAACTGATTAGTTTGAAACTGAAGCTGTGTTGGAGCTATGAGGCTAATGAAGCTAACAAGTAGCAGAAGCTTGTGAATCATACGCCTGAATCACATGCCACTAAAAACTGGTAGTTAGACAATCTCACAGACTTGCTTATGTGGTTTCTTACACTGTATATCCTACATTTTTCTACAAAAAACAAAATATTGACAAGCAGGATTAAGGCAGTTTCTTAAGCAATGCAGTACAGAATGTGTCACTACCACGTCAATTTGAAGATCTTGATAGCCTTGAAGTCCTTTGTGAAATGAAATGTGTCTTGAAAGAAATGCAATTGGAGGTGGCATTCAGAACTGCAGGAATGAAATCGCACAAACCAAAGGAGTTCTATATTAATGCAAACTTTATTAAGAACTATTTCTGTGGAATAATCTTTGACCATTTTGTTGCTTGGCAACCATAGCATAATTACTACAGGGCTCGAAATTGACTATTTTGATCGCATATGCTCCCGAAATTTAATCTATGCGACCTTAAAATATATTTGGGAGCATCGGTACGAGTGCATGTAATTGTTGTCGTGCGACCTTTTTTTAATTCCTCTAAAAAATGTTAGCGGTATATGTGTGAATGTGTGTGTTCTGTGTGTGTGTGTGTGTGTGTTCTGTGTGTGTGTGTGTGTGTTCTGTGTGTGTGTATGTTCTCTGTGTGTTCTGTGTGTGTGTGTGTGTGTATGTGTGTGTGTTCTGTGTGTGTATGTTCTCTGTGTGTTCTGTGTGTGTGTGTGTTCTCTGTGTGTGTGTGTGTGTGTGTTCTCTGTGTGTGTGTTCTCTGTGTGTGTTCTCTGTGTGTGTT
>JBBJLR010000111.1:18034-31549 GCA_037577145.1 Brachypetersius gabonensis
TGTGTGTGTGTGTGTGTGTGTGTGTGTGTGTGTGTGTGTGTGTGTGTGTGTGTGTGTGTGTGTGTGTGTGTGAGCTGGAATTATGGGTTTAGGGTTCACCGTTCATCCTATTCCACCTCATGGTCTGTGAATGCACTTTAATTCAGGAGCAGTGGCCTCCATCCGCTCTAAAGCTGGGCAGTATGTGTGTGCCTTTGTGTATGTGTGTGTGTGCCTTTGTGTATGTGTGTGTGTTCACATTTCTGTCTGTGCCATTGACTATTTTTGGCCTTTTCATGACCAGTATGTTGTTCAGTATTGGGGTTTTTTTTTGGCATTCATGCCCTCATTGTAGACAATGTTAATAATAATAATATTAATATAAATAGATTCTTTGTGTGGATGTTTTTTGCTCAGATGAATGTTTTTATGTGAATAAATTTACCCCGTTTTTGTAGACTCTTATTTTCTGTCTCATTTCTCTTTCAGATCTACCCTTTAAAGGAAGCCTAGAATTTTGGTTCAGTTTTCCTTTCATATTGATGATTAATCAGAATTTGAAAGACCATAATTTTGCCTATAAAACATCTGATGATTTGATGTCATCACTAGTAGGTGGACCTAATTAATATCGACCTATATTATTCAATAATAGATCAGCTTTTTTTTGCGCCTGTAATTTGCTCAAATGCTTCACGGTACAAAAGGAAGCAAAGCTACACTTTTACATTTACCCTGACTTTAAAGTCTCATGGAAAACGGACGACTCTTCATATACAAAACATTTTTAAAGTTACAAAACATGCCCCACATTCCAAGCAGTCCAGTAATCAAAACTAAGCTGCCTATTTCGAATGCAGATTTTGTAATGTCTCATCCTCAGAACACCTGCAGAGGGAGTGGTTTGTGCTGTTCCTTCCCTCCTGCAGCTACTGGGACTTCCTGATGATCCACACTGCACTAGCACAGCATGTTTTTTCATTAAAGGCGCATGAATTATTACCATATCCTTAATATTATATTTTCATTAATCTTTTTAAAAAAAAAAAAATCTTTCAATTGGGACATCTGGGGCTTAGGCAGTTGGTCGTGTGTTCGAATCCCATGACTGCTGTTGGCACCACTGAAACACCCCTGAGCATGGTACCGTCACCACACACTGCATGCAGGGCACCCCTTTGGTGCTTCACTTGGTGAATGTGGTAAATGTGGAGAAATAATTTCACACTGTTCACACTGCTGTGCTGCTCTCGCGTGACTGTAGGAGCCACTTTGTAACATTGCTCCTGTCTGTGTGTCAAGGTCGCTGTGCCGCGACAGGATTGGTGGACTGCCGGCTTTATAAATGACGTCACTCGGTATCCCCGCCCTCTTTTTGCCGCGGTGTGCAGATCTCCATACGGCGTTGTCTCGTGGTGAGCAGAGTTTACAGATTTAAACGATTAAAACCTCATCAAATCTAAACATTGGTCGTCCGATAGAGGCATTTTGTGTTCGAGTAAACATTCGTCCATCGATATATCCAAAATTAGGTGTGAAAATCAGTGTTTCCCCTCAGTTTAGCACAAGTTCAGCAGGCCGTCCGTGCAGTTAGCAGTTAGCGGCTAACGGAGCGCCACGCCGAGACTCGAAATTAAATAAAAATGAACGCACTTTGTTAATTTTCACTGGCATCATGCACATTTATTTGTACAGTTAGACATTCAGATGATTTATTGTAGTATAGGTTTATAAGGTGAAAAGTCCGCGGGGTAACTTGCAAAGCAGTTTACGTATCGGTCCACGTTTTGGCTGTTTAAACTAATCATTTTTGTTTAATATTTATTTTTGTGTATGTTAAATGGTGAAGAATTTTACAGCATACCAAAAATCGTACAAAAACGTGTTACTCTGTCAGAAAATGAAACAACGTTGTAATTACAAAATAAAAGTCTTGCATGGGCCAGAGGAACTTCATTTTCTTGTCCAGTCTCAGATTTTTAAAATATATATTTTTGCCTTTTTCTAAGTAGTAAAAAAAATTACCTTGTAGATCAACCTCTAAAACAATTTGAACAGTTAACCTTTAAGGATATCTTGGTTGTATTTTAAGATATACGTTTGCTATTTGCTGAGTCGAATGGGGTGAAAATTCAATATTTTGCTCTGTCTTGTTTAAATGGAGTAGGTGTGGGCTGAAATGCTCTTTATATCCCAAGGAAAGGTGTGAACTCAGGAGATGAATGTAAATGTATTAAATGTTTGTGTGCTATTCATTTTACTGTATAACCTGGAAATGAGGTCTTTTTATTGTTTGAACAGTAATAGAATAATAGACTAAATGTTAAGTTATTAAACAGCTGTGTCTATTATATACCAAGATTTTGTTTTAGAATTAATTTCACATGATTATATGCATGTATGTGTATGAATATATATACACATACACACATCAAGAGAAGAATTCAGTATTTCATTATAATTTACCAACTTTTAATGGTTTATGTAACTGCTTCATTTTGCTGTATGAGATGGAGTGATTTTGAAAGTGTTTACTTGCCACTAGAGTTTTGATTTTAAAATTTGGCCAAGTTTCTTGTGAAGGGCCCTTTTGTTTGGAGATCTGTGGTGCTGCGCACTATTAAAACCTTGCACTACTGTTGGTGTTTGGGTGTCGGAAGTGTGCTAGATAAATCAGGCCTGGTTTTCGCTAACACCATGAGGGCTACTGCCCCATGACTGGGGTTTGATAGTGACCTGAGCCACACGTCCCTTTAAGCCGTGTTCCGTTACCTGCAAAACCAGTAAGAGGGTGATGTTACTCTTCAGTTAAGCTGTTCAGATGTGGACCAATTTGGACACTAATCTTGCTCTCTGCCCCCCCAGCTCTCCCACTAAACTCGTTGCGCAGGGAAAGTGGTCACGATGTCCGGAGGTCTAGATGTCCTTCAGATGAAGGAGGAGGATGTGCTGAAGTTCCTGGCTGCAGGAACCCATCTCGGTGGAACCAACCTGGACTTCCAGATGGAACAGTATGTCTACAAGAGAAAGAGTGACGGTAGGAAATGCGTACATAACTTGAGCTTTGGGCTGCATGATGAGGACGGTATATCAGTACTTTGCCATTTTACTGCTATATAATATTGTGACTCATTTCAAGGTATTGAAGGGCCCACATCGTTCTCCTAAAAGACTTGGTCTGTAAATATTCACCACCCCATCCACACAGTTCGTTTATTGAAACTAAGCTTAAAAACGGACCGTTATCAGTTGTTGTGATCTCACATATCCATAAGTCGCCCTATGAGAATATAGTGAATGGGGTCTTTAAAACACTTTGAGCAATCAGTCTTTAAAGGTTAAAGATGAAAATAATTCAACTTTCAATGGTGTGCATGAACAGCTCAGTTCCTAAAACTCACCTGGAGCTGGGATTGGTCCTCCTGTCAGGTGATTGGTTAGAGGCTCATATGCATATTGCTTTAGTGATGTCAATAATGCAGGGACTGATATTGGGGTAAAACATTTTTTTTTAAAAAGTTGACTATTTTGGGCAGAGCTCAGGTAGGTCAGTTGTTGCTTCTCACTAAATTGAGTTGTTTTGGCAGGCATTTACATTATCAACTTGAAGAAGACATGGGAAAAGCTGCTGCTGGCTGCTCGGGCCATCGTTGCCATCGAGAACCCGGCAGACGTCTGCGTTATTTCCTCCAGGAACACTGGCCAGGTGAGTCACCATGCAGCCTCTGGCTCATTTCTTGTGCACTGTTTCTGGTGTGTGGATCTGCCCAGTTCAGTGCGCACTGTTAAAGCCTAGCACTACTGTTGGTGTTTGGGTGTCGGAAGTGTGCTAGATTAATCAGGCCGGGTTTTCGCTAACACCATGAGGGCACCTGCCCCATGACTGGGGTTTGATAGTGACCTGAGCCACATGTTTTCCTGTGAAATAGTTTGCTGTTTTAGTTCAGGACTTTTGTAATCAGTGTAAACCTAAGCTTGGACTAAATTGAAGCACAGTTGATCATTTAACACTGTAAACTCTTAGGCTTGAACTTAATCTGGTTCTGGTTAATTAAATATATATATTTTTTCTTTGTAATCTGTATTTGTCCTAGTAGATTGCAGTCTGTACTGCTTGTCTAGTAGTACACCAAGTAAATACATCTGACTCAAACAAAATACTACCATCATCCAGACAACTTCATTACAGCCAAAGGTTTGGTGTATTAGACCTGAAAAAGTGCAGAAGTACAGTGAACTGTGATATTGAGATTTTATAATTGTGTGTATAGTGTATAACGTTCTGATTGGTTTCTTTTCCAGAGGGCTGTGCTTAAATTCGCTGCTGCCACCGGTGCCACCACTTTTGCCGGCCGCTTCACCCCTGGAACCTTCACCAATCAGATTCAGGCGGCCTTCAGGGAGCCCCGCCTCTTGATCGTAACTGACCCCCGTGCCGACCACCAGCCTCTGACTGAAGCTTCATACGTAAACATTCCCACCATCGCGCTCTGCAACACTGACTCTCCTCTCAGATACGTCGACATTGCCATCCCCTGCAACAACAAGGTGCAAAAACAGATACTAACAATAATCAGACACGCAGCTACTGACCATTCACCTCACACTGCTGTCCATCAGCAGTGATGTCTTTAGAATGAGCTGCATATAGAGCGGAATCAAAGAGTTCAGTTACGTACATCAGCCCTATAGGGACAATGACAAAAACAGCCTGTTTAATTTTGAGATTGGAAAACTGTCATGTAAGTGTGAATTATGAAATCCCTTTTGTTTACAAAATCTTCAAACATCAGGGAAAAAAAGAAAATGAACCATTTAAAAACACCTTTTGTTGAATTATAGTTACACAGCTGTTGATTATTGTTAAAACTGTTAGTAAAGACTGAATCTTTATAACAGATATCAGTGTCCATTTTGTGAGGTTTGGCCTGTTTGGTTCTCAGACTCTGCGTATTTTAGGGTCCCCACTCGGTGGGTCTGATGTGGTGGATGTTGGCCCGTGAGGTTCTGAGGATGCGGGGCACCATCTCTCGGGAACACCCCTGGGAAGTCATGCCTGATCTTTACTTCTACAGAGACCCAGAAGAGGTGAGGCAACTGTTGTACTTTAAAATTACACAGCAGCTTAAATTTCTGTTGAAATGGACAAGTAGAACATGACAGCTACCGATTGGCACACTTAATAATACAGAGCGCACATGTTGAACGTTAGAGAGACATGTTAAATTAGGGTGGACTCACTTGCTCCAGAATGAATGATTAAGGGGCCGTTCACATATCGGGCCTAAACCGCGTGGAAAACGCAAGGCACGTCACTTTCTCTCAACCATCAGCTGCCCTCCATTAACTTCAGCAATGGATTTCCACCGACGAAAAACGCTTGCTGTAACTGCTACACGATTTATTTACGCAGAAAAGAAAAAAATGCAGTAGTGTTTGGGTGCACCCCATTCTTCAAAAACGTAAAAAAACGGGGAACTTCACCAGCTGACCCAGGAGCTCCGCCTGGACAACGGGAGGTTCAAAGCCTATTTCAGACTCAAGGACCAGCTGGATTATATTTTAGGAAAAGTTAAGGGGCTTGACAAATCAAAGTTCAGGAAATCCCTGCACCACAGTGATGAGCTGCTCCGTGTTTCTGCTGAAGCGGCAGTGTAACGGAAAAGGCGAGGAAGCTAATTGATTGAATCTTGTCACATGACCCGCGGTGAGCGTGCGGCATTCTGAAAAGTTGAGATGTTTTCAACTCGACGCAGACGCACCTGAAAAAACAGTGTGCGTTGCGACCGCGCACTCTGTTATGAGCGCGGCTGCCGCGTGTCTACATTTGAAATAATGGACTTGAGGCGATATGTGAACGGCTCCTAAGAAGGCACTTAAAGACCTGAACCTAATCATAACAAATTAACACATTTAACATATTTAACTCTATAAGGAAGGTGTAAAATAATCTTCCCACATATTTTGCCTTGTGCACAAAAGTAAATAGTGACGTTCTTAGTCTCCTGCTCTTTTTCAGTATTGCAGATAGGCGTTTGGAGATGATGTATGAAATCAAGCAAGAAAAACAGTTTTAGTTCAGTGCGAAAAGGTCTGGTTGTTTTTTTGTTTTTTATTGGTTATTAATTTCTTTCTGGTTTGTGCAGATTGAGAAGGAAGAGCAGGCCGCAGCAGAGAAGGCCGTGGGTAAGGAGGAGTTCCAGGGTGAGTGGACGGCACCTGTTGCTGATTTTGCTCAGCCTGAGGTGGCAGACTGGTCTGAGGGAGTACAGGTTCCATCAGTGCCAATCCAGCAGTTCCCCGCTGCCATTGATGGTAAGTCACAGTCTCATCCAAACCTCTTATAACTTGTTGGGCGGAGAAACTCATTAGATGATAAAATGCTGAGTGGTTGGAACCACTGTCTTGTATATTTACTCTGCAGCCTGTTGCTGTAAAACATTTGTTCCTCTTTCATTTAATCTGCACAATATCCCAAAGTTATATATAGCAAAATAGAAAGAAATAATGGGGTCTCAAGACTTTACTCTATACTGTGTTCGTGAGTATATGTATTTAAATTCATTATATAAATCATTAACCAACACAACACTTAAAAAAGTTAAGACTAAGTAGAAAAGTAGTGTTGATTCCCCATCAGTACAGCACTTTAGTCTTAAAATGGGTCTGGGACACAAGTCTGATTAGAATATTTTGGTCTCCAATTATGTTTTGTCTGTTGTTTTTGACCAGATTTAATAACTTTTTTCTTTTTTTTTTTAGCTGCTGCCCCAGCGAAGCCCGCCCCGACTGCGGAGGTGTACGCAGGCGAGTCTCTTTCTCCTCCTCTCTGTTCTGGTGGTTCGAAGCCCTTCATTCTGCTTTGAATTTTAATGTTTGGGAATGTTTTGTGTATTTTAGAGGACTGGAGTGCCCAGCCTGCCACTGAGGACTGGTCTGCTGCCCCCACCGCCCAGGCTGGAGACTGGGGCGGCAGCACTGCTGACTGGTCTTAAACAGCTCTTTGCAGCACAGTGTGGTTAATAAACTCTGTGACTTGTTTAAAATGGTGTTTATTCTTTCGTACTCATGGCTGTGCCAGTTTTATCGTAAACAGAAAACAATGCAACGTCATTAACAGTAATTAAATTATTGGACTGAGTGTGCACAGTAAAATCAGGAGAATAAAAGTAGTGAATAATTAAGTACATAGTAGGCAGTGTTTTAACATTTGCAAATTCTTATGAAATTTATTAGTTTAAACATTCCTTTATGAACGGTGCATTTAAAAATAAGTGGTGGGGGTTGTGGGTAGGATACTTGCCTGATCAAGACCCTTAACCCTAAGTTTCTCCAGGGAGAGACTGCCCCCTGTAGGCAGGGAATGGAATAAAAGCGTCTGATAAATGCTGTAAATATAAGTTAAAAGGCTGCTTGGAGCATTAAAAATACATTATGGGCATTCTGGTTAGATTTAGCCTGGGTTGAGCGATCAGGCCTGAGATGGTTGGTACATTAGCTCAGGGTTAATACATTTTGGCCAGTGTTGGCTTTAGGTAAGTTAATTATATGAGTCTGTATCACTCTTGTAATGGCTCACAAGAACTTTCTGCTCTGTGTGTGACCTAAATGTACATAAAACTTACAGCAGGCGATTACAGAAGTCCATCAAAACTATAAACCCTATTAAACATGCGCCTGATTAGCCATAATTTTCTTGCATGACAGCAGGTGTGGTTTATATACGTCTAGCATACGTTCGTTCCTAATGAAAGTATGCTAGAGATTTTAAATTAGTTTTAATAAGCATATTAATGAAAGTCAAGAATAAGTGAAAATGTAATATGAAATGGTAATACCCTGCACTGAACTGACCATAAACACATCACTTATTTCCCAGTCTGCTGTACATTATTCTGTCTACTGCTTACACCTTTACAACACACCAGGACTGGTGATCTGTCCTGTTTACACACTTGTTCTCAAGTGACATTACTTGTGTTTACACCCCATGTATACATGTACCCTATTTATGACCGGTTCTTTTTCATCACTTATCTATTTCAAAATGTAATATTTCCTTAAATTTACTTTAATATTACCTTTAATATGACCTTAAAATCCCGTGATACACTGAGTGACGATGCTGAGTGACTCTTATTCCCGTCCCAACACATGTAATGTTGACTCTGGGTTGATATACAGATCTGAAGATGTGTAAAGCTGAAAACCAATGTTGTCCAGAAAGACAAATATATTGTCGCTTCTATCGATATATGACAGACTCAATTGGTGAAATGAAAGTTGCGCTTGCCTTATTTGAAAATGAAACTAGAGGTTGAAAAGCGTATTTCACCCCAGATGGGACTCGAACCCACAATCCCTGGCTTAGGAGGCCAGTGCCTTATCCATTAGGCCACTGGGGCTCGACAAGGAAAGTGACAAATTATAACGGTTTATCGATAACAACGAATGAAATGTTTTTAAAGACTTGCTTTTCTTTATAAATTGTGAGTTGGAGTGTTAATATATATGGTCCAAAAGAGTATGATAATAAGAAAACGCACAAACTGTCTTTCTGCGGAGAAACATTAAAAGCGGTTGCCTAGCAACAGGGTGTTGTCACACAGAGGACCGCTATCATTAGCCTGCTCCCAGCTAACGCGACTGCTCGACAAATTACCACAGCTCCTGCGCCTTAAAGGGATTTAATATGAGTATTTAAACGAATTCTTATTAATATCTCTAGCAAATGTTCGTTAACTGAACTAGGGGCCGATTTTTTTTTTACAATACTGGTTAGCTGCAGTCTGACTAGCCGTTAGCGAGCAAAGCAGAAGGTGTTTTCTTTTTCACATTTGCATTACTTTCCTGAAATAGTGAGAAAAACGGATTATTACAGCTCATATAAAGCATCATTAATGAGACATGGTGAGTAGGAACTCTGGCAAGTACCAGCTTAAGGCAAATACGCCACCACTTCATTTTGTGCTTCCCAAGTGCCAGACGTTATTGTAATTTTAATGTGGTCTTTATTTAGACAATATTGTGTCTGTAGATAATTCTCTGTACAACATTTCTTCCCATTTTCATCATATAAGCTACTCAATATGCCATAGATAATCTATATATACAAATAAATTTTCAGTCCTTGTTTTTTAAACCTGTTTTTCACATTTGTTTGTAATCTGTGTTCTTTTCTCCAGCTCCTGTCTCGAGTGAAGCCTGCAGTTGGGGGAGACACTGCAATCAGCTCCAGTGAGAAGAAAAGGAGGAATAAAACCAGAAAGGTCCCCCGGCTGGAAGACTATTTCAGCCAGAGAGACTATCTGGGAGCCCTTACACTATTAGAGGTGCAAACCTGAGCCTTTTGCAGGACTCAGACAAGAACTTTGGTGTGGTGTGCGGCTCAGTACTGAAATATGGACATGCAAATTTGTTGCTAACAGAAAAGTGATTGAGTTCAGATTCTCCACTATTTTACCATCATCAACATCCATATGAACGGTTTGACATGTGGAGCTTCACTAGGGGTCGATTGTGAATAAAATGGCTGTAATAGATTTAGAGACATCTGCTTCAATTCACCTCCATAGTAAAGAACCAAGAAGTCTTTACAATAAACTGTTTTACATGAACCCCACTCTGTTTGAATCTGAAACCTGGTCTGATGCTTTGAAGCCTCTTTGCCTCTAAATGTCTTCAGTGAAATGTGTTTAATTTCAGTTCCAGCGGAATGGAGGGGATGCGGAGGAGAATACCGACCTTTGGATTGGCTTCTGTGCTTTTCACTTGGGGGACCACAAGAGAGCTATGGAGGTCTGTGTGTGTTTACAAGGAACACAACATTTAGCCAAATAAAATTATTCAGCGACAAAAATACTCAATAACAATTCTGCAACTTGCCTGAGAGTTAATAGATTAAAATGAAAAACATTTAGAAATCTGTGTAAACGTATGAAAAGGGATGTACCGTGATACTGCCATTGTATTGTTGTCTGCAGATAAAAGACAGAAATGACTGGTATTGAACTGGTATTTTACTGATATTTACAGCTGATATTTGATCAAGAATTTATTGCACATTGAAAAAATGGTATTTCAGCTTGAAAAGGTTAGTGCACGACTGTAATAGTTCACAGATGAATGGAATGTGTCTTGCACGCTGTTAACTTATTAGAAGTTCAGTGAACTCAGCATAATAAGAGCCTGGATGCTAAGCTATAAAATTATATACAGTAAACCCCCGGTTTTACGCGGATCGGGACTCATGGATCCAGTCACACGCGGTTTTTTTTTTAGAAAGAAACTGATCTTTTTGCGCGGAAATATTCAAAACAACGTGGATCCTGCAAATATTCTCCGCTATTTTTGCTTTTTTCCTGGCAATATTTCTTTTTTTTTTTACTTTTCTGGCTCCCCATGCATGGCCCTCAGGACTTTAAACCTCTCTCGCTCTCTCTTACTCTCTCTCTCTCTCTCTGTTTCTCTCTTTCTGTCGCTCTCTCTTATTCCCTCTCTCTGCATCTCTCACGAGCGCTCTCTCTCTCTCTCTTTGTCTCTCTCTCTCTTTGTCTCTCTCTCTCTTTCTCTCTCTCTCTCTCTCTCTCTCTCTCTCTCTCTCCCTCTCTTTCTCGCTCTCTCTGTCTCTCTCTCTTACTCCCTTTTACTTTCTCTCCTGCTCTCTCTTACTCTCTCTCTCTCTCTCTATCAGGCTCTCTCTTACTCTCTGTCTCTGTGTCTCTCTCTCGTTCGAGACTTTTCCGTATTTAAGCCTCGAGTTTTAAACTAAGTTAAAGTGTTCTGGGAGCACATTTGGGGGCATATTTAGAGTTTACACTATTAAAATAGGCATTTTAAGGCATTTTTTTGACCGAAACACAACTACGCGGTTTTTCATTATACGCAGGTGCTTGTGTAACGTAACCCCCGCGAATAACGAGGGATTACTGTACTTAGAAAAATATCTCCACTTGTTCTATTTCATTCACATCCTTACAAAGATAAATGCCAATGGAGGGAAAACTTGTATTTGTATTCCAGTCTGAATTTTTATGTCTTATAAATGTTTAGGAACTGAAACTGAAAGTTTGTACTTGATTATCAGCCCACGAATTCCTCATGAGTGCATATCGTGTATTGTATCTAGTAGGTGTTTAATGTATATGTTTTATTGTTTTGAATAGAAATGTAATGTAATATTTATATTAATATTACATAGTTTTACACATATATGTCTGTGTGTGTGTTTATATACACAGGGGGTCCTAGAGTCTCAAAAGATGACATTTTGAGTTTACAACGCTCACTCCCCCTTCCATCGACTGCGTTTTAATTACACACTACGTGGGCGAACTAGTTTGGTTGTGCGGTGGAAGTATTTGCAGTAACGCAGCATATGAGTGAGGGACTTTTCCATTTTCTGTGATTTAGTTTTTATAACTATCTTAGGACAGTTAAGTGACAGTTAAGTTTAGGGTGTGTTTCGACTTACACCAAAATTCGGGTTACATCACTGTCGAAAGAACGGATCTGTGTCATGACTCGAGGACCCCCTGTGTGTATAAATATATATGTATATACAATAATCCCCCACTATTTTCGGGGGGTTACGTTCCAAGAGCACCTGCGTGTAATGTTATGGTAAAAAAATGCTAAAAATGCTATTTTTATAGTGTAAAACCCTAAACATGCCCCATATATTAATAGGGCAGATTGTGCTACTGTACACTGCACTTTAGCAAGCATCACTACCCTGCAGTGGTTATTCTGGAGTAACTGTAGTTATTGTAATTATTCTGTGTTTGTTTCAGGAGTATAAGGCCCTGACCCTGAAACCGGACTGCCCCACTGAAGTCTGGGTGTTTTTGGGCTGCTCCCTGTTTTTCCTCGGTCTTTATAAAGAGGCAGAGGAAATGGCTCTTAAAGGTTTGGGGAAAGCTGTAGTATGTGTTTGCTGCAGAAGCTCCAGCAGTTCCATCTGCTGTGGAATTAATGTATCACTATGTTTTTTTTTGTGCTTTCCGCAGGACCAAAGAATCAGCTGCAGAACCGGCTGCTCTTTCACTTGGCCCACAAGGTCTGTGCTGTTTTCTCCTGGGGATAATTTATTGCTGCTAATGGATAGTGTGTGGCAGGGGTGCAACTACTCACTTTTTGGGGGGTATGCAACCACCCCCCACATCACTGGTTAAGAAGAAGGTCTTTCGCTTCTTAAATATTTTAAACAGCATATTTAGAGCATAGTCATAATTTAAAAGCACAAGAACATAAACATAAATGTCAATGATGCCCCTATCGCTGCGCCCATAGGCACCGCATATACTGCGTACCCCATTTCTGCGCCACTGGTGTGTGGTGACTCTTAAAGAGAAAGGAATATTTTTCATAATCCCCTTATAATCCAGTGTGTGTAAACAAAGTGTGTTTGGTGTGAATCGGGCCCCATTGGTGGCAGCCCACCGCATCGCTTGGTGAATGGGTTAAAGGTAGAGAAAGAATTTCACAATGTTCACACTGTGTTCACAAAGTGGCCCCCTATAAGGGGCCACTTTCCTTTTTAAATCACTTTTCTTTGCTTCACAACTTCCATGTTTCCTTCCACAATGAATGGGTTTAGTTTTTGGACCAAAAGCTCAGGTGTCAAGTGGTGCAACCAGAACCATTTAATGGAACAACTTTCTGTGAGGGAGCTTTTAGAGATGAACATCTGGTTCCATTCCACTGGTTTTACACCAAACCCACTCTGAATGCCCTCCTCTCACAATTAAAACACTTAACTAGGCAGAAATGTAGTGCAGTTATTGTTGTCGTCTCTGTGTTGATGTGTAGTTTGGAGATGAGAAGAAGCTGATGGGGTTCCACCAGAACCTGGAGGACATAACGGAGGATCAGCTGAGCCTAGCTTCCATTCACTACATGCGCTCACACTACCAGGAGGCCATTGACATCTACAAACGCATTCTAATGCAGAACAGGTGCCACACACTGCACTGTAAACACTGCCTCTGGACTTACAAGGGTAATGTAGCTAACAAGTAATGGAAGCTCATGTCTCACTGATTACTCTGGTAGCTAAACCATCATACACTCACCTCAAACCACATGGAACTGTTCAGTATTCTAACAGACTCATGTCGATGTCTTATATAACCTTTGTGTGTGTCGTACAGTGTCAGAAAACACATAAGTCTGTTGGAGATTACTGAACACCTCCTCACGCTCTGAGGCTATGATTTTTAAAATCGTTTTCATAAATGTTTCTCTTTTTTGGCTCGAAATCTATTGTTTTAATCCCATTTTAACTAATATACTTGTCTTGTCTTGCTAACATTATAGATGTTACCTTCAAACACTGAATATGTCTTGACCGAATGACTACATTTGGGATAATGTGGGGAACTGAGGGAATTCCTTTTGCTTATGTTGTTAGTTTACTATTCATGGACGTGAAGTGAATCCACAGGTTTTAATCATCAGGTGTAAATTTGTGTGTGTGTGTGTGTGTGTGTGTGTGTGTGTGTGTGTGTGTGTGTGTGTGTGTGTGTGTGTGTGTGT
>JBBJLR010000111.1:47888-58315 GCA_037577145.1 Brachypetersius gabonensis
ACACACACACACACACACACACACACACACACACACACACACACACACACACACACACACACACACACACACAAGTCATATACAGTTGAATCATTAGTGTCCTTGGCTAACAAGGTGCGTTTCCAATAAAATGGCCAGTGAATGAAAGCACAAGGTGGGTGTTACTAATAAAGATATACTCTGTCTACCGAAGTGAACTGTGCACTCACTTGCGAGCCAGGTACCCTCGACACACGGCCTGGAAGTAGATGATGATGTCAGTGATCTTAAGATCCCGCTCCTCCTCCAGGTGGGCCAGAACTCCGGTGCGGAAAAATATCTTACTCTGTCCGATCCGATACAGGTTTGGGTCCAGCTCCAGTGCCTGGATCTGTATAGAGGAGACATTGCAGTTTGAAATCAGAATGAAGTGTCAGGTCCACAAAATCATAATGGACACCTGAAGGGGTTTAAAAAGAAACATTTTAAAACTAGAAAACGCCCAACACGACCAGTTTGGTGTCGGGAGTTTCGCTTCATCATATGGTGTCAAAAACCACACAACCAAGTCTGAAACTGCGAACACAAATCTAGGCCCAGCTCCAGAAGGATTTCAGCTGTGAGCGATTAGAATTTTCTTTTGGCAAAATGATCCGGCATTTGAATAATTTTTTCTTCTTTTTTACTCCTCTGTGAAACATGCGAATCTCAAACATGCTAAAACTCACCATCCTCTCACAGGCCTGTTTCCCGTCCATGAAGCCCTTTGGGATCGCATTAGGGGTGAGGATCTCATACCTGATGGAAAAGTAACAGGACCGATCAGTAAAGAGACACTGAGAAACTCCTTTCACCAAGATGTAATGTGGGTTTAACAAAAACAACAAACCTTAAAGCTTCCATCAGGAGCTTTAACACCTTCAGACCTCCAGAGGATGGGGATGAGTCACTTTTTATTTTTTATTTGTTTGTTAATAAAGCCTTTGGACATAAAATATTTTTTAATTTGATAACATGAACGCGTGAATGATAAACGAGCCCTCAATTTTAATTGAAAGTCTGCACTTTATATTGAAAGTGGGAAGCCATTTACACAAAGTTTGTGAAAAGACACACTGTTACACACTGTGTATATGAGTATTCGATTAATGGCCAAAATAACTGCTAGATTTGTCAATAACTAATTTGATTAATAGTGAAAGCCAATGAAAACGAGTTCTGAAGGAACCCAGTTAATTATGAGTTAAACAAAACATAATTTGGGGAAGAAAGATCAAATTAGTAAGAATGTAAACACAAGCCTTTTAACCACTGTTCTATACCTGCCTGAACTTCAAGCCCCCACAAATAAAATGTACGTCCTTGTTGAAGAGCAGGGGTCCCGGAAGGTGGGTCTCCAGCACAGTTTGGTGATTCACCTGTTCAAACACACCTGCATCAGCTCACCTGGTCTTATCCAGGTTCAGAGAGTGTGTTTAAGGAGAAACCATCAAACTGTGCTGAAAACTGACCCTCCAGAACCAGAGGACCCGTCAGGAGGTGTGTACCTCTGCCTAAACTCCTGGAAGACGATGCGGTTGGGGAAGCCCTGCCTGCAGATCCGGATTCCCTCCAGAACCCCGTTACACCTCAGCTGGTCCAGAACCAGATGGGGCTCCAGTTTACCGGCCTGCAGGAGGAGGAGGAGGAAACATGCACATGAGATCATATCATTTTATCCAAGAATGTAACCCGCAATCAGTGGCGCAAAAATGGGGTATGCAGTATATGTGAGTATATGCGGTGAATATGGGTGCACAAATTTGGACGCCAAAACAAGGGAGGGACAGAAACAATATAATTTATGTTTTAAAACTGTTCTTGTGCTTTTAAATCATGACTATGCTCTAAATATGTTGCGCCCCTGCCTGCAGTACAGGAGTTTATACAGGATGTATACACAGAGCATCATCAGCCCATGCACTGACTGGCTTGAAGCACTTATTTGCATTCATCCCATTTTATGATGAGTCTTGAGTGTTCCCATCAAGAACATCTTCATCTGTAACCGGTTTGAGCATGGGCTCAGAAGTATAAGGGTTACCCCCTGATTAGGCTTCTGGTGTGGGTGATAAAGTAGAGTTTAGAGGCCATATTCAGATAAAACAGTCACCTTATCTATGTCTATTATGAATCTATTAATGTAGCTTAAGGCAACCCAGACTAACGTCAGCTGAAGTTAGACCACAGCTTTATTTTTCAGTTAAGGGAAAATGGTGTAAGGATGAGGAAGTAAGATGCAAGTTGGGGGCTTCGAGTAATATTTTTAGCCCAGGGTATCTTAATTGTTGTAGTAAAAATTACATTCATATTTTGTGTTTAAACACACACACACATACAAATATATATACACTGTATGACATATTAAATGTAGATGTGGTGGAATCAGAGGCATATGAGGATGGACCCACCCTCTTCTCATGGTTGGGGATGATGCAGCGCACAAAATTGGGGTTGGTGTTTCGCAGTGTGGCCATGAGTTTGGTCAGAGACTCCTTATAGAGCTGCCCCACCGTCCGGAACATTCCCTTCTTGGTCTTATACGTCGCCCCAAACGCTGTCTCGTTCATACCAGCCACCTGGTCCAAACCCACAATGCGGTCCACTGGAGGGGAGAGAGAGAGAAAGAAAGAGAGAAAGGAAGGCTCTCATTAGTGAATGAGAGAACAGAGGACAGTCTGAGCAGCTCTAGCAGATCTACAGATGTTGGTGTAGTGGTCCAGCGTGATCAGGGTCAATGCAGATGAGTGAAGGGTCTCTAAGCAGCGCTGAAACAAGGCTCCGGGTTCTAGGACTTCCAAAACCTGACAGCAAAGCTGGGCTCAGAGCAAGACCTTCAGCTCCACTCAAGGTGAAGGAGCTCAGTTTAACCCTTAGAAGTTCCTACAGACACAAATAACTGCTCTCTCAGCAGAGGCTGAGAAATACGGCCTTGAAACAAAACCTCTTCCTTTGGTGAATTTTATTGGAGCAATTTTTTTATTGCTGGAAACTTCTAGCTGGAACTAACCCGTCCTTTGCAGCTCTGAGTGGATTTGGATGCGTGCAGAAGCTCAGACTCTGAGCTGGTTATGGTGAAGAACATGGACGGGGTGGAGAATTACCATCTAAACGCAGCTTCAGGAGGAACGTCTGAGACGTTAACACACGTATTGAGGACTCGGCTCAAGGAGAACAGTGTCATTTACTCCTCTTCACACACACACACACACACACACACACAGAGACACAGACAGACACACACACAGACACAGACAGACACAGACACAGACACAGACACAGACACGTACTGTCCTACCGACTCCCATAAAGAAATGGGAGGCCTCCAGACATTTGCACAATACTACATTTACACGGAATGGACTTTCTGGGGAGTCCTCTGACTGGAAGTGATTGGAACCATCTGCCCTCTTCAGATTCCGGTCTATGGGCCTCTGGTCAGACAGCAACTCGTAAAGAGACCAGCCATCCAACTCTGGTGGAACTTGCACTACTCCAAAATAAATGCCAAAGCGCAGCGGAGCGCTGAGAATTACGAGGCCAAAGAATCATAAAAACCTCACCAAAATCCCGAAACAGGCTGCGACATCAGCAGCTCCGGCACTAAAATAGGAAGCAAAGCTTCTGGGGGAAAATTCAGGTTTACTGTTAATACTCATTTAACCCATAAGCGTCACTTTCATTGAAGCGCAGTGTCACACTGGTGTGACCAGGAACGTTCAACACAGAGCATTCTACCACTTCTAACTTCTGAGCAACACTTCAGGTTAAAGGAGATTCAGTGCAAGGACACACACAACCAAGAAACTCACACTCACTGTTTGATGCTGTAAAACAATTCTATACATTTTACACAACTACTGAATCATCTGAGTTCCATCAAAGCAACACAGAAAACAACCCTGTAGAGCTGCTGTTTGAATACACACCTTTAAAAACCATCTTGATCAAGTATTTACTACGACGCTGTAACCACAGCAAATACAGCTCAGGCTGTGATCATCCAGCTGAACGAACCACGAGTCAAACAGGTCACACCAGCTTTGAAGCAAACGTCATTTCACCAACAGGGATATATTTAGAATATTAACACCTTTATTCAAAATAAATTTACATCAAAAAGATGTCCGGTGGTCACTGTCTGAATCACTTTTAGCCTGAAAGTGCTGCTCTGCAACCAGAGAAAACAGATCAATTCGCAACACAAAGTGACGGACTGTTGGATTTTTGCGTTGAATGCCAGCATATGAGCCAAAAAACTCGCACTTTAATGTAAGAACTGTTAAGAAATTGCCACTGAAGAGCTAAAAAAAAAAAAAAAAAAAATCAACATCAAACACTCCTCAAAAGAAAAGGCTGTAAGAATTCCAGAGAGAGAACGAATCATACTGGTTCTCGTCCTCTTCAGGACAGACTAGTCCCTGTTTAAGACATCAGCACAAACCGCAGGTCACATTTTTCTTTACGCGGGATCACGGCGTGACCTCCTGACCTGCACGCTGGGCTGAAAAGGACTGGCTGGCGTTGACTGAGGCATGAAACAGCAGCAGCATTGTTCACCTCCAGCTGCTACCACCAAATTCCTGCACTGCGTGTTGCTAACACTGACCATCAAACTGCAGCTCGATGCTTAAAATAAACTTGACTCTGAGAGCAGGGAAGAGCAGCAGAACCAACACGCACAAAGATCAGGATCCTCTTAACCATGGTTCAAATTACGGGGGCTATTGGGGGGTATCAGGACCCAGATCCCCCCAAAGAGACCAAAAATGCAGGGGGGGTGTTTTTAACTTTTTTGGTTGTTGTTAAAAAAGGCAGTACCCCCAAATATGGCGGGACAATTCACACTCTGCTCCTAACTCCGGTTCAGAGTGAGTTTGGTGTGAAACGGTTCATTATAGAGACACTGATTTCTTTACAGTGTAGGTGAACACAAATGCTTTCGTTTTACTTACAGCCCCAGAGTGTTTATACAGATGTTGAAGTGAAATAGTGGGGACTCTAAAATAAATCATTCTTCTTTAGAGACTATTTGGCCTCACAATGTTCTGTATGTTTCCCTCCACCATGAATGGGTTTAGTTTTAGGACCAAAAGACTCTCAAGACCCTGGTAGAACAGCATCTCGGGCATCAGGCGGCGCAACCAGAACCATCTGATGGAATAACTTTCTGTGAGGGAGCTTTCCAAGGCAGTTTCACACCAAACCCACTCTGAACCACCGCTAACACTTAATTATAGAAAAATGTAGAAAAATGTAGTCAGATTCTGATCCACTCCATTAACATCACCGCACTATAAACAGACATTATTGACAGTGTGTGGAGGTGCGGAATGCTTTCTGAAGTTAGTAAAGTGATTAAAATACCTATAAAGTGGAACTATTTTTCCCTTTGGTCCAGGAAATCACAAAACATTTAGAATATATATGGCTACAATAAAACTTTTTCTCTTAGAAAATACAAAACAAACCTGAACTCATTTTACAGATGGATCATGTGTACTTATGAACATTATAAACGTAAGAAATATTTTACATGTACACTTAAAATAAGCTTAACAGGAATGTGCGAATTCACGCTATTGAAGATACGGTTTTAAAGCTATTTTAAGCTCAACAAATAGAAATCCTTCAGCTCGGACTAAACGGATGAGTGTGTTTTCTGATGGAGTTTCTGGAACAAGTGATGACGCGGTGGGAACGAGGATTCCGCTCCATCTGCCCACAGCGAATGTGAAATTCCCCAGTGGTCGGTGTGGATTGATGGGGTTCCCAGGCGCTTGGAGAGAAACAGTGAAGTGGGACAACCCTCGTAAAACAGCCACAGACCCCACAACTGACAGAGAGCGGTTCTTCTGCTTCAATGGAGCTCAGAAATGAGTGAAACTGTTGAGGCAAACCCCCCCCCCAAAAAAATGACTATTCCCTCCCCAATTAGGGCCCCACACTTCTGCACGGTTGTAGAGCTGAATGTAAACCTGGACTAAACGCTGGTCTACGGAAGCACAGAGATGGTTTGAAGCTGCATGGTTGCCAGGTGCAGGTTCTCTACAGGCAGGTGAGGGTTGGCGGGGGGCTGAGGGTCACTGCCTCTGCTGTAGGGTCTCTCTAAAGGCACATGCAGGTCTCCTCCTGAAAGCGGACTGCTGGAGTTAGCCAGACAGTGCTGGAGCAGTTTCACCATGCGCAATAAACGCCACGGCCATGCACTCATCGCCATGCAGATTTGTCCCAGTCACACTAGAAACCCGTCTGCTCGAGAAATGGGCAACCCTGCTAACTCAATCACCGTGGAAACCTAAGGTAAGACTAGGGCTGCACAATACATCATCTGCTAATTGTTACCGCAATCTCAGTATCTGCAGTACTGATAGCACAGAGGGCTGCAATTTGCAAAATGAGCCTCTAACCAATCAGTGTTTCTGACAGGGAGATTAATCACAGCTAGTTATTCGGGTGTTCTGATGAATCAAAGTTAATCAATCATTTCTAACCATAAAAGGTGTTGGTGAATTGGTGCATGGATGGGGATGGGTCTAAACTGCTGCAGCCAGAATAAGGAGATATATTTAAAGATGTTGGTTTTATGACATCACACAAAATACTATTTGAAAAGCTGTTTTGTAGCTTTTCCATATATGGACTGTATGGACGAGGGGAAACAATAGACATATTTTTTTTTTCATTCCAGTAAAACGATTATCTGTGCCCTTAAATAGCTTGAAAAGCATCACAATCACAATATGAAGCAGTAAAATCACAATACTAATAGATATTTTGCAGCTCCAGGAAAGACAGTCCAGTCTGCTCTTTTCTGGGTAGTCAAGCTATTTTCAGCCCAAGTAATTCCAGGTAGATGTTCAAAAAGAGCACTGTGGCAATTTCACTCAAAATTTCACTGTAAAAAGTTCCCTGTAAAAAGGCTAGTGTGACTGGGCCTTTAATTCCGCTCTGGGGTAGGGCTGCAATGATAAGTCTGATTAGTTGGTTACAACAAAGCTTTTACATCCTTTACTGAAAAACAAAAGTGCTCCATTATGCTCATATGATCCATCCATTGGTTTTGACACAAGAAGCATAGGGGGTGATATAGCTTGTGTTATTCATAGAGCATTATAGAGTGCTGTTTTAATGTTCATATGATCCTCACAGTCTTTCTGACAGACTGTAATACACCACGCGTACAGTAGGGAGCGATATGGTTTCTATTGCTGAAAGGCACAAGCTGTTGAGCAGAAGCTGAGGGACAGTAGGGGCAAAGAGAATTGAAAACGGTATAATTTGTTATTAGTCAAACAATTGCCTCGGGATTAGTCAATTAAAGAAATAATCATGATTTGCAGCCCTACTGTGGAGTCAGGATTATATTATTCCCCCCAAAATCTGGCAAACCCTGCGGTTAGCCAGAAGGAGGGACCAGGGCCCAAGCGGAGGAGATGTGAGGGGTGCTGGTGGGCATCTAGCAGCACAAAAAGCTCCGATAAATAAACAGCAAGGTCATTATACCTTCACTCGGAGACTCGTGGAGGCTAGAAACGTCATAGAAAGACGCCCTCTGAATGTTCTGAATCTCTACAGTTGTGAGAGAGTTGCAGGCCAGGGAGAGGGAGGGGAAAAAAACAAAAAACAGCAAAGCACAGACACAGACACACTGGTTAGTGCAACACTGCAGTTCATCACACATTCTGTAGGGGCAGTAGTGAGACCCAGGACCCAGCAGACCGTGTTTACAATTTAATATCTAGAATAAAATCTATTTAGTCCACTGTACATCCCTCAAAAAAAAGAAAAAAAAACCCAACAACAATCTCTTTTGTTACTGTGAGACAAAAAAGACTATAACGTCTAACACAAAAAAGACAATAAAGAATAACATACTTCTGTTAGAGGGAAGAAGGGAGGGAAGGAGGGAGAGAGCCAGAGAGAGAAAGACAGAAAGAAAAGGTGTAAATATGTCTCTTCTTACCATCTTTCCAAAGCTCAGCCACAAATTTGTCAGTGGACTGATGGAGCAGAGTGGCCACGTTATCATTCAGCGGGTCCATGTTCTTCATCAGCCACTCGTCTGCCTTATAATCAACCTGAGGATAAGGAGGAAGAGGAGGGTGAAGAGGCAGATGAAGAGAAAAAGGACGAGTAGGATGAAGAAGCCTTTACTTCAGTATTATGGACTAACTCAGAGATACTATAGGGACAAAAAGCAAAGTAACAAATTTTAGAAGCTGTCATGAAAGCCAGTTCTGTGACACATTTCCATAAATTTGTTTGAAGTGTGATTTTCGCGTCAAGTGTGTGTGCGTGTGTGTGTGTGTGCAGGTGTGTAAACTGTGTGCCACAAGCTGTGAGGTGAGGTTCTCACACACCCGCCCAGCATAGTGTATGATGCAGAAGTCTGCCTTGTCCTTCAGCTGCCGCGGTTTCTGGAACTTGGTGTGTGAGCCCTGCTCCTGGACCAGCTTATCCACAAATGTTTTGTCCGTGGCTTTGGGGAACCAGCATTCCTCGTCCAGCAGGGCCAGCACACCCGGAGGATTTGCCTAAAAAAAAAAAAAATGCTGGTCTTTAGCACCATTGCCCTGAAGAACATCCACCAGAACACGATTTAATTAAAAGGATGTTCTCATATGTGTTCATTTTTTTAAGGTGTTCCCAAGGCTGCACATACAGTCTGTATCACCACAGAAAAGCGCTGAGCATGGACCTGAGGCCACCATGTCCGTGAGGGGTGTAGGGGGTATAAATGTCCACCCAATAAAGAGCTGAGGAGTCTGTGGAGAGATGGAGCTCCATCAAGAATTTCTGGGATGAACTGGAGTGGATTTTGTGATCCAGAACTAATCCTCCAATCTCAGTACTTGACCTCACTAATGCTCTCATTAATGTTCTAGCATCCCAGAAGAATGGAGCCCTCCACCCCCACACCCCCGTTATCCCCCATTTTCAGAACAATTGCTGGGTGAACACTCAGGTGAATACGTTCCTGTAAAGCCTTTACTCTGTGGACGTGTCAAAACATAACAGGGCTGTTTGACTCACCGGTCTCTCGATGAGGTCGATGCAGGGCTGCAGGTCGAGGCCGAAGTCAATGAAGCTCCACTCAATGCCCTCGCGCTGGTACTCCTCCTGCTCCAGGATGAACATGGTGTGGTTGAAGAGCTGCTGCAGTTTCTCGTTGGTGTAGTTGATGCACAGCTGCTCAAATGAGTTCAACTAGAGACACGCAGAGAATGAGAGCAATGGTAATCACACAGTTTTAATGAAAACCATTCATAGCACCCCCTGCATTACATGTATTGCAGTCATCTGTCAGAATTTGGGACCTTTTTAACCTTCATAAAGCTTCACAGCAGATCCCTTACAGACTGTAGCAATGTTCCTCTTTAAACGTACCTCGAAGATCTCAAAGCCGGCGATGTCGAGGATGCCGATGAAGGAGGCTCCCTGGCGTTTGGTCTTGTCGAGCGCTTTGTTGATGCGTATGACGAGCCACCGGAACAATCGCTCATACATGGCTTTGGCCAGAGCCTCCACAGCAAATTCAGCCTGTTCCTGAGTCTGAGCCTTCTGCACATAGTCCCGACCCACCTTGATCCGTGGAGACAAGATCGCCCGGGTGAAGTCTGTTACATTCATGCCCAGCAGGTGACACACTTTTTGGGCAGCTGAGGGATGGAATACAGCAGAACATTAACAGATGGTCAAAAAAATAAATGTATGAATGTTTATACTTTTCTTACACAGTCTTTGCTAAAATTGACTACATTTTCTTTACATTAAATATTTGTTAAAAAGGTTGTGCTGCTGCTCAATTTTATGTTTCCATACATGTGAACACATATATATAAAAAAAAAGACAGTAATCCCTTGCTTTTCACAGGGGTTGCGTTCCAAGAGCACCCGCGTATGGTGAAAATTTTTTTTTTATAGTGTAACCACAACTATGCCCCCCAAAAAAACTCAATTTAATTTTAAGCTCCTTAACCTTGAAGAGAACTTTTACATCTTTGAACTGACGTTTACAGCACAGAGAATACTGCGCTCCCAGTTGGAACGCCCCAGTACAGCTAACACTCTGGAGGAGGGTGACTGGCGAGATGGGCTCAACCACACAAACTACACACATTAGTTCACTAACTCTACTCCTCCTCGAACGCTCACAAAAACGCATAGAACTGGGCCAACCGTGCCACAAAGGCTCATGGGAGCCAGTCCTGCCGTGCCCCCTCGTCCTCTGCTGAGTTTGTTAGGGCATGGTGCTTAGGAACCCAGCAGAGATTAGGAAGGGCGTGCCAGACGAGGCCTGGGCATCACAAAAGCACAAAGAATGCGAGCATATCTTCTGTGCAATTTTCTCAGAAAAAATCCGCGTGAGACAGAATTCGCGACTGCTGATCCACATAAAACTAAGG
>JBBJLR010000111.1:73282-85489 GCA_037577145.1 Brachypetersius gabonensis
CACACACACACACACACACACACACACACACACACACACACACACACACACACACACACACACACACACGCATGCACTCATTTTGCCCTCTGTCTCCAGGTGCTCTGCTGGAGAAGAAGAGCGAGGGGGACAAGCGGGGGATGGGTATGGCCGATTACAGCAGCGGCATGAACAAGCCCCTTGTGTGTCGTCCTCCAAATCTGTCCAAAGACTCTTCACTGGACCGAGCTCCCTATCTGGACAAGGTACCTGCAGAATCTGCACATGTTTTAAAGAAGAATTTTACTCCTTGCTTCACATTTTCTGTGTTGTGAGTTGTTTGAATGTGAACAGAGTGTTTTTTTGTGAAATGCTTGATTCTAGAAAAACTCGCCAATCAGAACGGATCACAGTGGTGGTGAATTAAACCAGGTTTAAAATCTCCATTGCAGAAAGTTATTGCATGAAATGGTTCTGGTTGCACCGCTTGATGCCTTTTGAGATGATGTTTTGAGAAGCTTTCAGTCCCAAAGTGCAAAGTGGCATTAGGCAAAATGGTCCTTTTACCATCATCAGCATCCAAATAAACACTCAGACACATGGAGCTTCACTGGTGGGTTTTGAGAGGAAATAAAATAGCTGTATTTGTGTTGAAAACGTGGTTCCTTTCACCGCCACTGAAAAGAAAGTCCTTAAGTTTCTCTAGATTTAATCATTTCTTACCAAAACCACTCTGAATCACTTTTGCAAAAAATGTGGAAAAAATTGCCCAATTTCTCTTGAATACACTCTTTTCTGTGAAACCTGGTTCTGAACAGAAACTGATTAAACAGTAGTAAGAACTATAAATGCATGATATTTACTACATATTGTGAACTGAACTCTAAATCACTGACTTTTTAAAACCTTCTTTAGTGTTTTACAGTGTCAGAAACCACATAAGCAAGTCTATTAGAGATTATTGAACACCTCCCGGTGGTTTGAGGTAAAAAGGGATGATGCAGGCCTGTGTTTGGTGACTGGTGTGGTATGAGCTAATTGGTGGGGCACTGTGTGCAAGTCTAACCACACAAGCAAAAGAAATACAAAGTTAACACTTGCTTTAGAAGTTTTACTCATTTTCTACAATCCAAGTACAGGTGGTCCTGACTGTACTGTCTGTTTTGTGTTTACAAGGACGGTGGTCTATCAGATGAGACACCACCCTCACCGTTTCTGCCTTCTCCTGGCCTCAAACTCCCGCTGACCAACAGCAGCCTTCCCAGCCACGGACTGGGCGGGGTCTCCCCAGGACTGGCCATGCAAAACTTGAACAACAGACAGGTAGGAGACCCAGAAAAGTTCACAAGAGAATGTATTTGTGTTTCTCACAGAATTAGAGGATGGGCTACAAGATACATCAATTTGACCAACACATCAGTTTTATAGTAGTATGTGAATAAGAACGCTGCAGTTTAAAGGCTTTCGGTCTGTAACTTTAATTGAGTATTTGAATCTCTCTCAGATGAATGGAATGTTTGGCAGTAACGGAGCAGCACAAGCTCGGGCTCTGCAGCAGCAGGCTCTGCCCACTCAACCGCCAGCGCCACCTCTTAGCTCCGCCCAGCCTAATCTACGCGCTCAAGTGCCTCAGTTTCTGTCCCCTCAGGTGAGTTCACCACCTCCCAGAATACTGTGACCTACTGTTTTACTCTGAACCTTCTGTTCGCAATGCAGTAAAATTCAACTTTGCAGGGACACTTTTTAGGCATGTGACTTAAACTTGCTGTACCCTAAACTCACCGGACCCATACATTCTGGCCCATACGTACAGTCCCCCCAGTATTCTGCTGGAAACACAAGGTTCTGTTTGCCTGCCTCTCACAACATTCAATTAGAGTGAAGATGACGATGATCACTGTACTCTAAATGTTTTAGGTTCAAGCACAGCTCTTGCAGTTTGCAGCAAAAAACATTGGTCTGAACCCTGCACTTTTAACCACACCAATAAATCCTCAACAAATGACCCTGCTGTACCAGCTCCAGCAGCTACAGATGGTGAGTGCGGGTGGAACAAAGGCTGAAGGCCTGCTGCTCTATGGCTTGCATGTTGTTTTTTTTTGCTGGTGTTTGTAAACTTCCTTGTAGTCGGACCATAAGACAGATTGCATTCCATCTTTCGAGCTGTCTCTTACCCTCCATTTGTCTTTTCTTCTTCTCTCCCATCTCACTTTTTTGCTCACTCGCTCTCTCTCAGGCGTATCAGCGTTTGCAGCTCCAGCAGCAGATGATGCAGGCTCAGCGAAATGTCTCTGGTCCCATCAGACAACAGGAGCAGCAAGTGAGAAAAAAAACGCAAACACAATGTTTCTTACAGATCTGATGTTCTCACTCCTGAATATGATGTTACTGATAGACACAAGGTGGATTAAGTTCCACCGCAGTTCTGTAAGTTACTCAGTAGTTTCACTGACTCTTACTGGACTGTGTCTAGGCTTTCATACACACACGGGATAGTCATCACAGAATGAAAACTGTCACTTGATGGAGTACTTGATGAACAAATAAGTGACATTAATAACACTACCACTTCTCAGGTTGCACGCACAATCAATAACATGCAGCAGCAGATCCAGCAGCACCAGAGGCAGCTGGCGCAGGCCCTACTGATAAAGCAGCAGCAGCAGGCACCCCCAGCCCCGTCCCACGGCGGCCTGCACCCCAGCCTCACCAAACCAAACCTGGACGTCTTCCCAGGAAACCCTCAGGCTTCAGGCCTGTCCCTTTCGGACCTGCAGACCAAAGAGCCGCAGAGTTCTCCCAGCTCTTTCAGCCCTTTCCCTCTTTGTAAGAAGCACTATTTACTCTCATACATATGGAGCATGTGCATATTCACTTACTTTTGGGGTCTTATCCAGAGGCATTAATTTAACTTGGGGAAATAAGTGTTATTATATCTGTATTCTCCTGTTTTCTGCTCATAATCCCCCGAACTGGAAAGATTAAAAGCTCCATATCATGTTTTAATATAAAAACTGTACACTCCCCAGTCAATACAGTCAATGTATGGAAACCAAGCTGCTAAAATGTGCTGTTTTTTGATGCCAGAAACACCAACCTATTTACATATATCTGGTCAGATTATTACTGACCATTCATGCTGAAGTTTTAGCAGCAAATACTTTTTGTTTGAGGGACAATACAGTTTACATTGTTTACGTATATCATAAAGGCACAGTCACAAAAACAGCCTGTTCTAAAGCATAAATAAGAGGTTGGAAAATGATTATGTATAAATGAAATACAAGTGTGTTCTATAAACCACAATTATCATAAGAAAGGGGATTAAAAAAAATCCAGAGCACAAAATACAAGAATGTAGGACATGCAGGCTGTTTAAATGTCTATAATAATATTGAAAATAATTGGAAATTGATTAAATCCTGGTTTTGGACTGACCTGCAGTGCCAAAAATGTTTTTACCTGAAAATTCTACAGAGTTGTGATCTGATTGTGTGTCTGTGAAACCAACCATTTTTGTTCACAAACTCACGGCGTTCCTCTGTGTCTCTCTCAGCGGGTTTGAATGGTAATGTGGGCTGTATGGATGTTGGCAGTTTGGCAATGAAGGACGTTCCGCCCCAGCCTCAGTCTCGTCTGTCACAGTGGACCCATGCCAGCAGCATGGACTCGCTCACCACTTCCACCCCTCACATGGAGACCAGCCTCAGCAAGCATGGTACAAGAGCCTGCATCACACAATAACAGCACAAGCACAATCTCTGCTAATGATCCCTGGAGCTCGTTTCTCATCTTTTCTTTTTGCATACTCTTAATGACACCGGCCTATAAAATGTCTCCTTTCATGTATTTCAAACATCAAAGCCTGCCAAAGTTCAGTTCAGGACAGAACTCCAGTGGTCCTGCTGAGCAAGTGGGTTTTATTTGCTGCAGTCTATGCAAAAACAAAAGCCAAAATGTTATGAATCAAGTGATTGCTTTTATTGTTTTAAAGCTTTTTTCTTCAAATTTAAAAATTCTTCTCATTTTAACTACATTAAATTCCTCTGATTAGCAAGACTGGCAGGACTCCTAGTGAACTAATTACAGCAATGCTGGACCCCCAGACATAAGGCTCAAATCATGTTTTTACTGAAGAGTTCTAACTAAGGCAGTAAATGTATCAGTTTTTGCCTCAGGTACTGTGGCCTCCACCCATGTGTCTGACAGTAAGTCCGTGATGGAAGACTCTTTCGGCCCATATAACCTCCTGTCCAACTCCCAGCCTCCCAGCAGCCCACTGGTGGCGCCAGAGAGCTGGGCCCAGGGCAAGAGCCCCAGCGACAAAATGACAAACGGGGCGAACATCAGCTGGCCTCCAGGTGAAAGACAACGATTTATTTTCTGGTCAAAACAGTGCAGTGGTGGTGTTAATTAGGGATGCACCTAATTAACACCTAACCTAAACTGAACAAAGTACATGAACAAAATAAATTCAGAACAAGTGCTTTAAAACTGTTGAAAGATAAACAACATTCTCTGTAGGCCTTTAACAAAATTATGTATTAAAACAGAGACTGGCAGCCCATATGTTAACTGTATTCACTGGAAAGCTTTCTTGCCTTTTCAGAAACACAAATGGAGTGAGGGGGGTTTTGGTGGGGTGGGGCTCGAAGGGTCTTGCCTCTTCTCTGCTTCATACTCTGCATGGCGATCAGGATGTTTTGATTCTATATGATAATTTTATCCTGACGTTGAGAAAGTCTTTGCGGATGCACCCCCTCTAGAAATTTCTGCATTGCACGCTTTACAGACAGCTTTCTGCGTGTTTTTCTTAGATATGCCACACCGCAGACATGTCGACTCCAATCCAACGTGGCGCGAGCAGGATGCGGTTGTTGATTGCGTCATCTCTGTTTCGGTTGCGTTAAAAAAATTTGGATGAAACCAAAAATGCATTTTTTGCCAAATTTCCGGTGGACGAATATTCGGTGCATCCCTAGCGTTAATATATGTGAAGGTAAACTTAAGAACATGCTGCGCCAGTGTAAACAAGTACGGAACATAAATGACAAACTGTACGTTTTAAGGAATGTGTTTGGAACTCCCAATGATTATTTTTAATTACTAATATTTGGATTGTCATATGCATTTCCTTCTCAGAGTTTTGTCCAGGAGTTCCTTGGAAAGGCCTGCAGAACATCGATCCTGAAGCTGACCCCAACATGACGCCAGGCAGTGTTTCTGGAGGCCCCACCATCAACACTAACATTCAGGATGTCAATCGCTACCTGCTGCGGGACCGGAGCGGAGGTGAGGGAATGAAGCAACATGGCTGCACTAAGTTTCGGCCACAATCCTCTTCATACTCATACTTTTTCATTTTCACTCCCAGTCAGAGATTTTGGCAGACACCCTTATGCAGAGCAACTTAGAGATGTTCCAGAGCCAGTCCTTTATGAATATCTGGCAGCACTAAGGCTAATCTGATATCTGTGTTTTCATATATAATTCAGATCATTAACTAGTTCACCTCCCAGTTAATGGTCAGGTTTAGTGAATGTGTTTGAGGAGAACCACCTTCAGACTGTGCTGGACACAGACCCTCCAGGACCGGGGTTTTAGAGTTTTTTTCTTCATATATCTGGATTTTATTTGTAATCTTTATCATTTTCACACTAGAACTGCAGGATATAGGTAATCAGTACTGCGATTTTACTAATACATGTTGGGATTGCAGTGCCTTTCAAGATATTAAAGGGCACATATCATCACTTTCTGGAACTGAAAAAGCTTAAAATCTGCAAATATTGTTTCAAATGGTACATTTACTCCCCTCATCCATACGGTTCATATATGGGCAAAAGGCTACAAAAATTACACGATTACATAAGACCTTGATCTATCAATTAATTAACACCCTGTAAGTCACTTAGTGCTGTGATTGGTCACATCAAAAACCCTGTGATTGGATAGAGCCTTGTTTGCATATTGCAGCCTTCTATGATTACAGAGTATTGCAGAGACAGATATTGCAATAATGATTAACAGATAATATATTATACAGTCCTTTTTCACGCTATTATTATGCTACTTGTGATCATTAATTCTTGTTTTTCCTGCATTATTTTGCTGTCCCTGGATGTAAATGCTTCACAGCCTGGTCCCCCACTGTGTCTCAGAGTGGGGCGCAGGCGCAGGTGTCCATGAGTGAGTGGCCTGGGGCCGCCTGCTCTGGCTCCTTCAGCCTTCCTGTAAACGTTCAGGAAGAGGAGGAGAGCACAGGTACAGCCTCAGCCTACCTGCCCCTGTGCTTGTTCTCCGGCCCACCTGTCCCACACCTCGCTGTGCCCATTCCCCTTAACCTATACCTGCTCAAAGTGTTTCACAGTTAAAGCAGTGGAAAGTTTAGTGAAAAATCACCCCCTTGCTCTTAATTACTTGCATCAGCCAAGACAGGCAAAACAGTAATGGCAACTTTCCTGAGGCCAGAATTTTGTGCGTTTTTACATAATAGAACCCCAAAATGTGTTTCTGTCCTTACATTCCTGCTTCTCAAGTTTGGTTTGTGTTTACAAGAGATATGAAAGAGCCTTGCTCTCCATATTAGTTAGGTCGGTTTTTATACTGTTAAAGTTTTTATTTCACTTTTTATTTTCCTGTCCTTTCCTCTCATCTAGGAAAGCTTATGGACATGAAGTCTACCTGGACTACCGGTCCAATTTCACACACGCAGGTCTCGATGTCCCATGATCTTTGGAAGGTAGCCCCTGGTGGTCGGACCTCCACGGCGCCATCCAGACCTCCGCCTGGCCTCACCAACACGAAACCGTCTCAGAGCTGGACATCTGGGTCTCTGGGACTCGGCCAAGGCTGGAGCAGCTCCTACTCCTCAGGTTCCACCTCCGTTCTCTCCTAATTTCTCATTCGCCTTTCAGTCATGCCAGTGGTTTTGGAATGTTTGCAGATGCCTAAAGGAAAAGACAGAGAAGCATATTTAATCCTTTCTGTTTAATCTTTTCTGTTTAATCTTTTAAATGGTGATGTTTAAACTTCAGATACTCACACTCTCATAACTTGCACATCGATCATCTAATCATTCGGAATCGTCCATTAATGACAGGTTTTAATAATAATAAGTGACTTGTACGCCTGAATTTCAGGTCTAACCTTTCCACTCCTCCCTCTTCTCCCGCAGAGGGAACTGCTTGGAGCTCAGACAGTTCCAGTCGGTCCAGCAGCTGGCTTGTTCTGCGGAATCTGACCCCTCAGGTACGTGCGTCTACTTTTTAAAATTCATAGCTTAAGCAAGGTTGTGTTTGATCTTGTTGAAAATGAGCTTGTGTGTGTTTATATTGCAGATTGATGGGTCCACTCTGAGGACGCTGTGCATGCAGCATGGTCCTCTCATCACTTTCCACCTCAGCCTGACACAGGGCAATGCGCTGGTGCGCTACAGCTCCAAAGAGGAAGCAGCAAAAGCCCAGAAGTCCCTGCACATGTGAGATACTCTATAGTGGACAGTCACGACATTTCAGAGTAGTCAGAGTTTCCTTTGTTTGTTCTGCCTTAGCTCTGGTTAGAACTCTTAGTGGTAATGTAAAACATGACAAGCGAAGACTTTAAGGTGGAAGTCATTATTAGTTCCAGCTTTGGATAGACGTGGCCAGGCCTGTTTCACACAAGCAGCTAGAATCCGATGTTTCAGCACATCTGATTTGACCGGAACAGGTCCTCTGCAGTCTGAGCAGCAGAAGCCTTCAGTATTTTCCAATACATAAAAATGAGTAGACGGCTACTAATTCAAACCAGACTTTTAACTGAGTTTGACCATCGTTTATTGGCTTTTTTTTTTATGTCAGAACGTGTGACAGCGTTGCTGCTGCATGGAGCTCACACATGGAGAGATGAAGCTTTAACAGACATTTAACGTTTTACTGCGCTGTAGTTTTGCTGTGAATTTCTATAAAGATTTGAGCTCTGCTCCTGGAGGCAAGACAAGGCAAGATTATTTGTTATTTGCCAGTTTTCTGATGACCACGGCGCCCAACTCTATTTTCACATTCTGCTCAAGTGGGAGTTGCTGACATTGCAGTGTAGCTGTGAACCTTCCCCAGTACAGTTAGCGTGGACAGTTACTGTGGATTTACCAAAAAAAACCCCAACTACGACCAGACTGTTCGATTCAGATGGAGTTTTTGTTGATTTAGGAAACAAGTCTGATTTGCCCTGCAGTGTGAGGAAAGCCTGTGATTATTTATATAATGACAGCATAATTACACTCGTTTAATTACAGTTTATTGCATCACAGTGTAAATGTTTTGTACGTCATAGTTTATAGTAGTTTACTACTTGCCTGCTGCAGCAGCAAGTGCTACATACTGTAAAAAACAATAATGACAGACACGCTTGAACAGATGGGTTTGAGTGTGGATTAGAAGTGTGAAAAGGTCGGGTGGTAGTGAGTTCCAGAGCCGGAGGACAGTTAAGTGGATGGAGGAGGACGATCTGAGGGTGAGACGGAGTGGCAGTATGAAGGAGGTCGGATAGCGAGGCTGTGAATGGTCTTGATGGTTAACAGAATAATTTTAAATTCAACCCGAAATTTGACCGGGAGCCCTTGGAGCTGCTGCAGAACGGGAGTTATACGATAAATAGAAGGTGTTCAGGTAATGATGTGAATCAGGAAAATGTCTTGGTGCCTGTCCCTGTTTCCAGGCCTAAAATGAACCTCTGCCTTGTGCTCTGACCCACACTCTTATGGTATCTTGTCAGTGTCATGTCCTCTAAAAGACCCTCCTCCTTTGTCCAGGTGTGTTCTGGGTAACACCACCATCCTGGCGGAGTTTGCCGGAGAGGAGGAAGTGACCCGTTTCTTTGCTCAGGGCCAGAACCACCCACCCAACAGCAGTTGGCAGGGCAGCGCGGCCCCTGGATCCAACCAGCAGCGCATTGGAAACCACTGGGGCAGTGGGGGCACAGCCGCCACCAAGACAGCCACCAGCTCGGGCACTGGAAGTAGCGGAAATGGGGGAGACCTGCTGTGGGGCGGCGTTCAACAATACTCCAGTTTATGGGGTCCTGCAAATGGAGAGGAGACCAGGGTCATGGGGAGCCCCATCCCAATCAACACACTGCTGCCTGGAGACCTGCTCAGCGGAGAGAACATGTAGGAGGAGCCTGAGGTCCAGCACCAAAAACAAGAAAAACAAAACCGTAGATAAAAGTGGTTCAGAAAGAAAACAAATAAGCAAATCAGTGTGGTGATAATCACTTTCTTTCTATGGAGCTGAAAAAAACTAGGTTTTGGGGCAAGATTGAATTGCTTACCTCTGCATCTGCTGATCTGGAGGCATTCAGAGGGTTAAAGCATCTTATATTGTTTGTAGACTTTCAAAAAAGCAAGAATCAACAGAAACAGAAGCCTTGTTTTTCTTCATAATCTGTTTTACTCCCCCCGCCCCGAAATATATTTTTCTCGGTTCAGGAGAAGCTGAGGAAAGGCAGCCATTTTTAAACCAAGCCCAGAAACGGAGAAACCTCACGGCCGTACAGCCTTCCTGACCGAGACGCTGGGAAATGCTCCTGCTACTTTATTACACATTTCAACATGTGTGTGGTTTCTTCAGAACTTATATTAGCCTTAAGTGCTTGCGCTCTTTTCTCCTCGCTGTCTCTCTCTGTAGGTCATTCTTGAGCTCTTTATTTCACAAATGAAAAAAAAAACAAGATTTTGGGACTTGCACACTTCTGTTTCTGAGCCAGCGATTGGACCAGAGCAAGCGGAGAAAAAGGAAAAACAAAAACTTACAAAACGAACATCACCCAGCAGTATGTGGCCTGTCTGCTGACCAATCAGAGCTTATGTATTTCCTTCAGTAGTAACACAGAAAGGAGGTACGCCGACTCTTGTTTTTTGTTGTCTGTTAAATACAGGCTGTGTGTGTGTTTAATGTTGAAAAATAAGCTGAGCGTTTGAGCGGTGTGCGTGTGTGCGTGTGTGCGTGTGTGCGTGTGCGTGCGTGTGTGCGTGCGTGCGTGCGTGTGTGTGTGCGTGCGTGTGTGTGTGTGTGTGTGTATATACCTACAGCCACTTGACCAAGCATCTCTTTTTGAACAAGCCACTGTTTTAAAGACCTTTGATGGAAATATTTGCGAACCGACTGGATTTCAATGCTGAATCAATCAACTTAATCCAAACTTTACATGGTTAGGCAAGTTACTGGAGAACGATAAAGAGAAGATGGAGGAAAAATGTGCAAGTGATGCATCGTGCAATATAAGCATTAGCCGTTATCTTCCATCCACACTGAAGTGAACCCAAGCTCTAATTCTTTTCTTTTTTCTTTTTTGTTAAAACTGATTTGCGCGAATCGTGTCAGAGACTCATCAAGCTACAAAGACGTTACTCAGACTTTTTCACCCACCTGGTCTCAGCAGCTGTGTTCTCGGACCGACACGTTTCGGGCGTCTGCTTCACCGCACACCCGAAACGAAGAGAACACACAGAGACCGGGGATTCAGGCACAACACCAAAACGAAACGTTTTCTCCTAATGCAGTAAAAAAGGGATCCTTGTGTTTGGTACCAGCAGAGATGATGATGATTTTCTAACATTTCAAGGGGAAATTAATATAGCACTTATGAACAGATTGATGCTCTACCTGCAATGCCAATTATAACTAGACTATGGAGCAAATATAAAAAAAAAGAAGAAAAAATTCAGCAACTTAGCGCTTTTTCATACCTTAATGGTATTAAAAATAATGCTCCTTTTGTTTGCTGCTCCTCATGAGTGGACTTTAGAACCCATGGGGTCAGACCGAAGGGGAACATAAGACTGAATCTACAATCAGATGAAACTTGCAGTATGTTTTTACATCCTTTGTCCTCCTTTTGATGTTTTTATTATTTTTTTTGGACAATATCGAAGTGAATGTCACTGTTACTCCAAACTTGTTTATGGCCTTTTTGCCATGTCTGTAAGAGACACCAGACATGGATTGTTATCTGGATGGATGGGGTGGCGACTGAGGGAGGAAAAAGAAAACAGAAAATAACAAAAAAAAAAGAAAAAAGAACAATCAGCTACTTCCGTCACGAGTGAGGATGTAATGGAAGCTGCTGAACCACATGGGAGGAAAACGAATGCTTGCTGTCACTCGTTCCTCTCCTCCCAGTCATGGAATGTCTATCTTCTGTTGCTGTGCTTCTAGACACACAGTCAAAGCCAAACCTAACTGGTGATGACGACTCATCTCTCAAACTCATCGCTGCCCTCTTTGATAAATGCACCTTTAGCAAGAAGCTGAGACAGTCTGACCTCTGGAATCGCCAGTGTTGGTGTTTGTGGTTTTTTTCCCTTTTAATTAATGTTTGTATTTTTCCCTTTTTCATGTACTGTACAATTCTGTTGGTCTCCATGCAGTGGGTTTTCAGTGGCACCCAAAGCCCTTCAGTGTTGATATGCAGAAACACTTTACCGTGGTGCTGCTGTCGGCCTGCCCTGCGTAACCAATGCAAACGAGGAACAATGCTTATAGGCCATATTTGGTTTTCTTATGGTATGTGAAATGTTTGTAATTTTGTGTGAACAGTGTTTCCTGAGGTTCCCCATATTATCTTATAACATGCAGAATACAGGAAAAAAAACATCTTTGCAAGTGAAATCATCTTAAATCTAGTCAATGTCTAACATTTATTACTATGATTGTTGAAATATTTATTAAAAATATTTTGTAACGGTTTCAATTTTATTATAATTGTCTTCCAGTGTACTGAGATAATTCCATATAGAAATACATTGATCTAGTATCGTCACTATCATCACTATCGCATATCCCTGCATTTCAGATGATTTCATTTGCCAAGATGTTATTAGTGTGAATTTTAATTTGCGTGATCTTACACAGCTGCTAGGATCTTCTTTTTGGGTTTTCCTCCCTTTTACCAGCCTCCGTGCCGTCCGCCTGTTAGCCAGAGAGCTCCCTGTTCCGTTAGCAAGAGCGCCCCCTTCCTGTTAAAAAGAGAGCAGCTCTTACTTGAAACGCCCGTTATGAGGTGTCGGGTCCTTTTAGCTGCTGACTCACTCTCCAACCAGCACATTGTTACTTTACTATGCAAAGTAAGTAAATAACGGACGCATCGACAAGTTTGTCGATGGCCCTTTACAAGGTTAGTGCCAATCAAAACTCCAGAGGTTGGGTTCCACCCCCAAAAACCCTCAGGCCTCCAGCATGTGTATATATA
>JBBJLR010000111.1:265977-273477 GCA_037577145.1 Brachypetersius gabonensis
TGGAATCATCTGCTCCTGGTTCTTCACTGGTTCAGGACTTCAGTTAGATGCTCTTTGTTCTGCTTGAATGATTCTTAAGTAGGTCACTGTGTCTTAACCAACAGAAACATTCCTCTCTCCAGGAAGCCTGGAGAACTGTTCCTCAAGACCACATTAAAATACAAATACGGGATCTCTAGAAGCAAAACATGAAGTAATACAAGACTTGCACTGTACTGTATATATTTATTATCATTTTTATATTCAGACTAACATTATACAGTGTTTTTACTGTAAATGTGTGGTCCACTGATGGTTTCATGTTTTGTTATTTTTGTTTGATAACATTCATGCTTTATGTTTATTAATTTTATGTTTTTTGCTGTTTTGTTGGTAAACCTTTGACTTTATCTAAGGCTCTTTAAAAGATCTACAAACTCTTTTAAATGAATCTGAACATGTTTAGTGTTTTGCACGTCTCTAAAATTGCACGTCTCACCCACAGAGTACTTAATAATAAACTGTCACCTCCGCTAGTGGCCTGGGAGAACGGCACAGTAAGATGTGAGCAAAGAACACTCAGAAGTTAAAACATTACTTCTCCATTTTCGAACAATTTGGTGGGGAAATGAACTTCCACATAGCTGTACAGTAAGATGGACAGTTTTCATTACCCGTGTGTGTAATTAAGAGGGTTTTACGAGAGCAAATTCATCATAATACCCGCTGGCTATCAACGGGTGACAGGCGGTTTCATTTGGGCCCAGTGTTTCATTTTCGAAGACTTTCAGTTTAAAGAAGGTCTTGGTGGCTTCAACAAATCCTTTAATAAAAGCACATTAACGTCTTACAGTAATAGAGACGATGCATAAAGTGGGGCACTGCTAACCAGAGGGGAGTGGCTCTGATTCAAAGAAATATAAACTATATAACTCATTTTATAGAACAATTCTTTCAAAACCTTTAGTAACAGGGGTGCAGTCCATACAGAATCCCCCAAAGGGCAGTGCAGGTGATCAAATTAAGAGTGAGAGGCAGGGGAGTGGGAAAACAAAAAAGTAATGAACTATCACTACATTTACATTTACATTTACGGCATTTATCAGACCTTTTCTCCAAAGCGACTTCCATAACTTAACTACAGGGGACAGTCTCCCTGGAGCAACTTGGGGTTAAGGGTCTTGCTCAGGGACCCAGTGGTGGCATGCTGAAGGTAGGATTCGAACCCATGACCTCTTGCATCAGTGGCAAGTATCCACCCCAAACCCCCCCCCATATCACTACGTTATTAACAAGCTCACTGTAAATAGCATTCATTTATAATATATTACATATATTTTGGCACAATTATTATTACTAATTTAACTTCAATGTTCACGTTTTTTCCTGCTGAAAAACTGATTAAACTATAGTTATGATGTTAAACTGCAACAAAACTAAACTGTAGTTATACTGTGGTTAAACTATAAACTGTAGTTTATAGCAGATACTGTAGTAAAGCTAATGAATATTTAATTAAACTGTAGTTGAACTATATATTGTAGTTAAATTGTAGCAGCTTACTAAAATACCTTACAGTGAGGTTACTGTAGTAAACCGGTAATTTAACTATAGTTATATTGTAGTTAAACTGTAAGTAAACTATAATAAAACTAAACAAGCTGTAATTAAACTATACATGTAGTTAAGCTGCAAATAAACAAAATAATATAATGTATATAAGTAATAAAATAAATTAACCTCTAAACTGTAGATATATTATAGTTATAATGTAGTTCTACTGTACAGTAGTAGTACTGTATTTGTATTGTCTGTAACTAACTAGAACTATAAACTGTAGCTATAACTTAACTGTAACTATTAACTATAGTTAAACTGTAATTATACTGTAGTTACACTGTAATTAACTCTATGTCCCTCCTCGTTTTTACTATACATTCAGCTTCTTTGTGGCCACTTTCGGCCAATTGAAACCTATGAAAAATACCTTTTTAAATTCCTTGTTATTTACACTGTTAAATCATACAAGTTTTTAGTGTTTTCTTCCCGATTGTCATTTATTCATTTTTGGCCAAGCGAGCAATTTTATATAATATTGTATATAATGGCCACATATTTATATATAATTTTTATATATTGATATATAAATTTTTTGCAATGTTTACTACATACAGTTTTTAACTAACATCAGTTCTTGTCATATGTATCAAATATTTATTTTTAAACTGTAGTTAAACTGTAGTTAAACGGTAACTAACCTGTAGTTATACTGTAATTACACTGTAGTTATACTGTAGTTATAATGTGGTTAACCTATAGTCCTACTGTTGAGTTAAAGTAATGACTAGCTGCTGAATGGTAACTGTGTGCAGTAAACTGTGATGTTCAGTTACAGGGTGGAAATCATTTGCAGTTTTTACTTCTTGATTCAAGATTGTTTTGCCAAGACTATAAGACAGAGTTGTAGGACAGAGTTGTAAGTCCAGGTTGTAAAGCAGTGTGCAGGTATAAAGCGTGTCATTCGCTCATAATTATTATCGTGTCTTGAATAAGAGAAATGTTCACTCAGTGTGTTCGGCTTGGGTAACTGACTTTAAGGTTCCACTTTAGCCTTGAAAAACCTTTCATTTTCACTGAAATCGGTGGAGCTTTGCATACAGGACTGTGATTCACCCAACGTAAGAGTGAACACCCTCAAATTAAAGATAATATTTTGTACTTTAGCCTTGGTTTAATTTAAAATCCAATGTGCTGGAGTCAAATGAGCTAAAGTTGTCTAATTACAATCATTTATTGACTGCACTGTTACATAAATTCCAGAATTTTAGAAGCCATGTGGACTTATTCAACAGTTTTTACTTTAAATATTGGTCTTCCTTGTGCTCAGAATTATTTTTGCATATGCAACCAAGATAATTACAATGAGCAAACTTGTATAAAGTTAACAGCCTAGTCCTTGCATGATTATTAGAAGCATTAGCATTTCTGCTGGACATTGGCTTATTGTTTTAATTCTATTACTGATCATCACTGCTACTAACTTCACTGATCCATAGGATCAGCATCAGTTTGGGCAGTTCTTGGGTAGTGTATGCAATTTTTATTCTGAGTTTGTAGCAGCATGTAAAATGCCAAGAGTAGCATGTCCACGGTTTTCACGTTTTTTCGGTACTCACAAGCAATGATGTTGCCATAGCGATTCTTGTTGCGGTTCTCATCTTTCTTGGCTGTTTCCCAGGGGGCAGTCTGTCCCTCCGCCAGACCCTAAAATCACATCAAATACAATGACTACGGCATGATCACAAACACACACAGACACACACAAACACATTCTGAAAAGAAATATCGCCTGAAAACCTCAACGAATTCCATCAAAAGAGCTCCATGATGCTACAATGTAACATCAGAACCTGAACCACAGATACCCCTCCAGAGCCAAAAGTTCCCTCTCAGTTTAGGGACACTTCTCTGGAGTTGGGTAGTACATTGTGAGTGAGGGTCACCCTTAATATATTTTGGAGTGAAACATTGATAGTGGCGTCAATGCATATAATGTCTTAAGCCCCTCTGCAAATTGCTTATAGCCTCTTTTCTCAGCCTGTGATAAAAGCATCTTTCTGCTAGCAAAGTTAGCATTAGAAACTACAAGTAATACTGGACTTCCACCAATAACACACTGATATACTGATCATAAAATCACTATTTACTGTGTAATGTTACAGGGACAGTTTCACAGTCATTAGTTACAGAGACAATCTTACAGTCATTAGTTACAGAGACAATCTTACAGTCATTAGTTACAGGGACAGTCTTACAGTCATTAGTTACAGAGACAGTCTTACAGTCATTAGTTACAGAGACAGTATTACAGTCATTAGTTACAGGGACAGTCTTACAGGCAGTAGTTACAGAGACAGTCTTACAGTCATTATTTACAGGGACAGTCTTACATTCATTAGTTACAGGGACAGTCTTACAGTCAGTAGCTACAGGGACAGTCTTATGGTCATTAGTTACAGAGACAGTCTTACAGTCATTAGTTACAGGGACATACAGTAGAACAGTAGAATATTGGGTTCAAACCTGCCATTTTTATGGTCATCAGGTTCACAGGCGAATGTTTCACCCACTCGGCCACTACCACTGTATTATTTTGGGCTGTATTTACCACATTTTGAAATATTAATGTTGAAAAATAAGCGACAAGCTGCACTATCCATAAAGTTTATACATCTCATCTGTTGAACTATGCATGAGAGTGACTCAGAGAGCCACAAGTATAACAGAACAGATTCAGTTTCAGCTGTCACTCACACATCACTCACTCAGGTTTGAGCTTTAGAGACATGAGTCTTTATCCACTTGGTTCCAGCACTCGTTTATCCCGGCAACACAGCAGCAGCTGAACATGTCAGCAAGCCCCCTGACCCCCGCCGCCACAGAACCAGCATCTCATAAACACATTTCTGCACACCTGTTTCATCAGTCTGATTCACATTGCACATTGATATTTTATTTGTCAATACTCCTAGCTCCTACCTCTTAAATCTGTATTATACTCATCAATAGCATATTTACAGTTTTCTATTATGATTGTAGTAAATATAACTTTTATTACTTGTTGTGCTTAGTGTAATTCTTTGAGGTCACCTTGCAATGAAGTAAATTCTGATAGCAAAACTCTTTAGTTTACCTGCATCGACAAAACAGAACTGGTTCAGTTTCTTCGATTTCTGAGAGACTTTGCTCTCTCAGCTATTCTTTTTCTGCAGGGGTGTTGTTTGGCCACAGCATTGAATGTTTTTTGAATAGCTCCATATCTAAAAACAATGTAGTAATGATAAAACATGGCCCTGAAGATAAACATCTGTCATACTGAGAATCATTGACCCTGCTGCTGCTGTCATTCAAGCTCCAGATGTTTGAATATCCTAACAATGCCTTTGGTTTGTACCAAAGCCAACACTAAGCTCACTTTTTACTCAATAAATAACAAATCTGAGTTAATTTAATCTAAAACAATTAGTGCAACTGCTTTCAGATACGAATGCATTTCATATTCTATGGCTGTTTGGACTTTAAGCACATTGCTTATTATATTTATGCTATAATTGTGGGTGCTGCACTAATAGTAGAGGTCTACAGATAGTAGAATGGGTTCAGTGTCATGGTAATAGATTGTACAATGAGTTTGAGATCAGAGTTGCTACCCAGACCAAAACACAGCTTCTGACTGGTCAACAGACTCAACCCAGGGCATCAAGCGATTGTCAGTGAATGGATAATAATAAAAATAAAAATAGTTTTTCAAGTTAAATCATGTTTTTGTTTCAACCCTTAGAACACAAGCAGCATAGATCCATGCTGGAATAACAACAAATGGTAATCATCATCATCCACCAAAACATCCCCCGGTTTGTGTTGGTGCTTGAGGTGTCAGACGTCATTCTGAGCTTTTTTGGTGTTTCTGTGTCACGTAGAACCAAAGGTACTGTAATTTAAAACATGTAATAATAATAAAAAACACTACTGGGGTTTTAAAATCGTGTCACACACAAATGAACATAAAGAATAAAATGAACAAATTTATCTCATTTTAGGTTTTAAAAACAAACCAAAAACACAAGATCTTTGAACCCGTGAGATCTTTCAGAATAGTCTCCGCCCACAAGTGGGTGGGGAAAACCGCAGAGTGATAGGGTCCCAAGAGCATCTAGACGGCGGGCTCGGGAGCAAAAGAGTGAGTGAGTAAGAGAACAAACATCAGTTCTAGACTGTTTAACCACTTAATAATTACTGAAATAGGGCTACAGTCTTTAAAAAAATGTTGGCCGGATTGCAAAGCTTCTGAAAGACATGCGACCACACCAGGGACCTGGAATGGCACACTGCCACATTTTGGGTCAAAAAAAGATGATTCCAGCATACAGTGATCCCGGGATATTCAGTCTGAATATTACATTGCCATTGCCAATCGGGGAAGGTTAAGCTAACAGAAGGATCTTAAATGTAGAAAAGTTTCACTGTGAACAGTCAGATGTGCTTTCAGTAGTCAGCACTGAGTGCTGATGGTTCTCCTATACAGGAAATCATTGCACCTAGGTGACATACTCGACAGCAGCCACAGACTCAGAAATGTCAGCTCTGCAAACCCAAACCGGCCCATTTTTCTGTGACAGAGCAATAATTCACACCATCCAGGAACAAAAAAGAGAGACTTCACGGACGAAAATGACACAGGCTCCGCCAGTAAATATGTCTTTGAGTGGGACGAACCCGGTGGAATCAGAGTGTCATATCCCGACTGATTCACTGCGGGAGACACTCGAGTCCTTCAAAGCTCCGTGTTTTTTCAGAGCAAGAGAAAACAACTTTCAAGCGACAGCCAATCAGAGGAGAAGCGCTGGAGCAGTTGAAAACTCGAAGAGAAAGACTTTATGAAAAAAGAGAATGGCAGGGAGGGGAATAAAGAAAGCCTCACATCAAGCAGCTGACAGATTCCACCACCGAAATGTTCACAGGCAATTCCACAAGAGTCTCGATTCGTTTTGGGCGCAGAGAGCTTCTTTGTTTGCAACCACGCTGTCAAAACGGCCGAGCGATGATTATAACCATCTGCGGAACAGGAGTTTAAAAAAAGACAAGAAGGAAAAAAAATGACAGTGGCTGATAACTGTAACGGAGACAGCACTTCTTTCGGTTTTACTGTGACTTCTTCTAAATGTTCAGAAAACTCACGTCCACTCGGATTAGAGCAAGACAATAATCTCATGTAAATACAGTTAGTGTTTGTTTTGGGGGTCTTCTTTTTCCTCCTTTCATTCAATCTCTCCCCATTCGAAGCTGTTGAGATGTTAGTCTGTACTAGAAGTCTCACGTCTCTTCAGATGATGGCCAGTCAGTAGCCAAAGGGCTGAACAGGAGGAGGCCAGAGTCCATCACTCTCTTCAAGCGTTGTCTGAAGACTCACCTATTCAAGGAGCACCTTGGTGACTAACTAGGCCTCTTGTTATTGCTTACTAATTTCTTTTTCTCTGTATTAAAAAAACTCCATGTTTTCCTTATGTATGCTATAACCTCAGATTTTTCTTTGACAGGATCTGTTAAGGTGTGTAGCTGGCAGTAACTTGGTTGAATATCGGACGTAGATTTAAGTCTAGCTTTTCATGTTGAAGAACAGATGTGGACTACCTGAGCACTGAGGTACGTACATCGCCCTAGCCTCTGCTAAATGCTGTACATATAACGTAAATAAGGAGGAGTCTGGACTTTGAAAACAGCATGGCAAAGTTCATGGAGACAGCGGACAACCCTTAGACCGTCTTCGGACTTTGACCTTCACTCAGGAGGCCATAGAAACAACTCAAAGCTTTACGTTCCAACTCAAAGTTTACGTTCCAAGAGCACCCATGAATAGTGAAAAACCTTGTGGTGTTTTGGTAAAAAAATACCTAAAAATGCCTATTTTTATAGTGTAAACACTAAATATGCCCCCAAATCTGCTAACAGAACACTTTAAAT
>JBBJLR010000111.1:298206-308571 GCA_037577145.1 Brachypetersius gabonensis
GTGCAGCAGAAGAGGTTAAAAGGTTATAAGGTAAAATGAAGTCTTGGTGTCTCTTTCACCAGGTCTCAGCAACATCATCGGCATCATCGTGTTCATCTCCAGCAACACTGGCGACCCCGGCGACAAAAAGGGCGAGGACAAGAAGAACCAGTACAGCTACGGCTGGTCCTTCTACTCCGGCGCTCTGTCCTTCATCGTGGCCGAAGCCATCGGTGTCCTGGCTGTGAACATCTACATCGAGAACAACAAGGAGGTCCACTTCAAGCGGCGCGAGTTCCTGAAAGGTGCTCCGTCCTCGTCCTCCTCGCCGTACACGCGCATCCCGAGCTACAGGTACCGGCGGCGGCGCTCCCGCTCCAGCTCCCACTCCACCGAGCCGTCCCGGCACGCCTCGCCCGTGGGACACAAGATGGCCGCTGCTTCCTCGTTGCCTCTGGGGGAAATCTCCATGTACACGCTTGGGAGGGAGCACCCTCTGAGGCCGGCGGGGGCCCTCGGCCCCTACAGCCCCGACCGAGAGCCGCCCGGCTTCCTGCAGGTCCACAACTGCTTCCCCAAAGACACCAAGGACAGCCTGAACCGCAGGACCACACCAGTGTGAACACACACAGCCAAGGACGGGAGAGGACATGGTTCTGATTTGACATCGGACAATTAATTAAGATTCGTAAGCAAGAAACGAAGGTTTTGCTTGAAGTTGTAGCGTTTTCCTGAGGCTTCGTGCAGCTTCATACAGTAGCTCTGAAGCACAGTGACAAACCCAAGTAGCAATACTTCTATACTGCACTGAACACTGAAATGATAAAGCCTTTGTCCCAGTATTGAACAAATACAATTTCATATGATGCTTCTTTCTACAACTGATACACCATGACTTTAACACAGTACATCAGGGGCTCCCAGTCATGAGGAGGATCGTCCATTGATCTGAATCAGGCGAGGAAAGCTCAGATGTTTGCAGGGTTAAAGGTTTTGCCCCAGAAGGTTAAAGGGAAACTGAAAGGCGCTAAATCAGTCGACACCACAAGAGTTATGATCCACTGCCCAAGCTTTTATCAGGCCCCGCCCCTTTTTTGATTTTATATCCTATAACTAAGCCATTTTGTAAAACTGTGTATTGAACCACTGCCGTATTGTTTACTTCTGGTGTTTACAGCAGATGTGTTATAAAAACTTTGAATCTGTTTCAAGTGGACATTTGAAGAAGTCTTAATAAATAAATAAGTGGCCGTTCAAGGACTTTCTCCTCAGGGAAGTTAATAAGGAAGGAACCAGCGGTTCAGGTTTAAGATAAGAGGGTTTTTTATAACAGAAATCACAATCAAGGTACTGTTGAGGAATTTCTGGGCCCTTTACTTACGCCTGAGGTTCTGTTGAACGTTAGCTGAGGAAGCTCCTCTCGCTCTTCTAGACTGTGTTTTGGCACATATGGCCAAACACTCGGTTAATTTGCCTTGGTTTATGCCCCGGGCATCTCATGCCACGTACCCTTGATGCTGAGCCGTTCATCATTGGTAGAAAGAGGCATTTGGCTAATGAAGCAAGTTCCATTGCCATTGAACACGCGGAGTCCGCCCAGCGAAAGCACATTACGGCGCCCGCAGGGTGGAGAGTTAATGCGTTATGGCATTTCGAAAGCGTGGCACTGAGCCTAGTGCAGCCCTCCCAGCTTTCTGAGATGTCTGTCCATCTCTAAGAAGAGAGGAACGGAGCAATTAAAATATTAAACAATAAAGTAATGACGTCTGGCAACAAAACTAACTTTCCAGGATGAGGCGCCACAGTCACTGAGTTGATGCCATAACTACAATTCGTTATCGTATGTTATTGCTGTGATCAATCAAACACGGTCAGTTGTTGTTTCTCTGTGGACGGTGTGAAATTGTCTCATAATATAATAACAGCATAACCGGAGGAAATCTCTCTCTACACCCGATGGATTATTGTCATGGCAACAGTTAATAAAGTCAAAGTGTACCCTGTTCTGAAGTCGCATATATTCCTGTTTACAGTGATGCAGAGACAAGAAAGCTTCTCCATAAACGCCTTCCTAACGAAAAGAAGACGTGCAGTTCTGACTTGGCGCTCTCCTCCCTCTTCATCCAGCACAGACGCAATACGTCACTTTCTTTTCTGTGGAAGTGTGTGTGTGTGTGTGTGTGTGATGCTGTAATTTTCCTTTCTTGTCTGCTCTCCTTCACTGTAGTCGGCCTCAATAAAAGCAGAGACGTTACTGTTCTACCTGACACCTGCACCTTTCCCTTCTTCTTCTTCATGGAAAAACTACACAGAGATCTAAAAACAATAGGAACATCAGACCACACTCTTAAAATCACAAGTGCCATAAAGGGTTCAGAGTGTCAGAGAAGATCCTCTCCTGGCTCCCTAAAGAAAGGGTCAAGCGGAAGGTTCTTTAAGAGGAGTTAAAGTTTCTTTAGGAGGAGTTAAAGGTGCTTTAGGTTGAGCGGAAGGTTCTTTAGGTTGAGCGGAAGGTTCTTTAGGAAGAGTTAAAGGTTCTTTAAGAGGACTTAAAGGTTCTTTAGGAGGAGTTAAAGGTTCTTTAGGTTGAGCGGAAGGTGCTTTAGGTTGAGCTGAAGGTGCTTTAGGTTGAGCGGAAGGTTCTTTAGGAAGAGTTAAAGGTTCTTTAGGTTGAGTGGAAGGTTCTTTAAGAGGAGTGGAAGGTTCTTTAGGTTGAGTGGAAGGTTCTTTAGTTTGAGTGGAAGGTCCTTTTGGAGGAGTTAAAGGTTCTTTAGGAGGAGTTAAAGGTTCTTTAGATTGAGCAGAAGGTTTTTTAGGAGGAGTTAAAGGTTCTTTAGGTTGAGCGGAAGGTTCTTTAGGAGGAGTTAAAGGTTCTTTAGGTTGAGCGGAAGGTTCTTTAGGTTGTGTGGAAGGTTCTTTAGGTTGAGTGGAAGGTTCTTTAGGAGGAGTTAAAAGTTCTTTAGGTTGAACGGAAGGTTCTTTAGGAGGAGTTAAAGGTTCTTTAGGTTGAACGGAAGGTTCTTTCGGGTGAGCGGAAGGTTCTTTAGGAGGAGTTAAAGGTTGTTTAGGTTGAGTGGAAGGTTGTTTAGGAATTAAAGGTTCTTTAAGTTGAGTGGAAGGTTCTTTAGGAGGAGTTAAAGTTTCTTTAGGAGGAGTTAAAGGTTCTTTAGGAAGAGTTAAATGTTTTTTAGGTTGAGTGGAAGGTTCTTTAGGAGTTAAAGGTTCTTTAGGTTGAGCGGAAGGTTCTTTAGGAGGAGTTAAAGGTTCTTTAGGTTGAACAAAAAGTTCTTTAGGAGGAGTTAAAGGTTGTTTAGGTTGAGTGGAAGGTTGTTTAGGAATTAAAGGTTCTTTAAGTTGAGTGGAAGGTTCTTTAGGAGGAGTTAAAGTTTCTTTAGGAGGAGTTAAAGGTTCTTTAGGAAGAGTTAAATGTTTTTTAGGTTGAGTGGAAGGTTCTTTAGGAGTTAAAGGTTCTTTAGGTTGAGCGGAAGGTTCTTTAGGAGGAGTTAAAGGTTCTTTAGGTTGAACAAAAAGTTCTTTAGGAGGAGTTAAGGGTTCTTTAGGTTGAGCGGAAGGTTCTTCAGGATTTAAAGGTTCTTTAGGTTGAACGAAAGGTTCTTTAGGTTGTGTGGAAGGTTCTTTAAGTTGAGTGGAAGGTTCTTTAGGAGGAGTTAAAGGTTTTTTAGGTTGAGCGGAAGGTTCTTTAGAAGGAGTTAAGGGTTCTTTAGGTTGAGCGGAAGTTTCTTTAGGTTGTGTGGAAGGTTCTTTAGGTTGAGTGGAAGGTTCTTTAGAAGGAGTTAAGGGTTCTTTAGGTTGAGTGGAAGGTTCTTTAAGAGGAGTTAAAGGTTCTTTAGGTTAAATAAAAGGTTCTTTAGGAGGAGTTAAAGGTTTTTTAGGTTGAGCGGAAAGTTCTTTAGGAGGAGTTAAAGGTTCTTTAGGAGGAGTGAAAGGTTCTTTGGGTTGAGCGGAAGGTTCTTTAGGAGGAGTTAAATGTTCTTTAGGTTGAGTGGAAGGTTCTTTAGGAGTTAAAGGTTCTTTAGGTTGAGTGAAAGGTTAGGAGTTAAGAGGTTTAGGAGGATCCTCCTCCCTTTTCCCCATCTCTACCTTCCCTTGATCCTCAGCCCTTTGTCACAGCTGTCAGGAGAACCCAGGACTCCCTCGGAGATCTCTCTCCTCCTACATTTTTGTAAATAAGGGAGTGTGAGGAACCTCTAAAGAACCAGAAACAATTAAAGGGTTGTTGTTGAGCCACATGCCTGAGGAACCTGGTAGGAACCGTTATTTTTAGGGGGCACTTTACGGCTCAGTAGCTTTGAGAGTCAGGAATGTCCATTTGTCCAGAATTACCCAGCATTCTCTTCTTGTTGCACTTCATCAAAATGTCATAAAAACTTCTCTCTGTAGCTAATTTCATGAGAGAAGCAAAAACAAGTTCTTAACCTTAATTTATATTAATTTAAAACTGTTTAATCAGTAATTTAGACCATTTCTATTGGTCCAGTCGTCATGGTTTTGATACAAAAGTGGCAATAATTTGCCAATCTGTCTACTGTACATCCTTCACAGAGTCAAAGGGTAAAATAAACTACAGCATTATATAAAAGTTTAATTTTTCTCTAAGACCGCAAAACTTCAACAGCCAGGAGTGCTAAAGGAACTCCATCGACTCTCCGGGTCACAGGACTGTGCACAGTTTCACTGCCATGTAAAGATCCCTGTTGTCTAAAATTCACTTATAACATACAATCCATGAGGAACGAATGCGAGATCTTTGGTAGAGTCGTGTTTAAGATGGTATAAACAGTTTCTGGAAAATATGCATATGATGCTAGAAAAAGATCACGGTACCAGTGGGTGATGCTAGTATACCCTTAAAAGTATAACATGGTCATTTGAACCATTTTAAATACAAAATATGAAAGAAAATGCCTGTATGGAGTCCAAATAGAGCACAGTTTCACAACAGATAATAAAAATGTGCCCGTTGTAGTACCGCCACGGTTTGTATCCTCAGTGGAACCGTTTTTCATTTTGAGTGTAACTACTGTTCGAGATTTGTTTTTATTTGTTGCTTTTATCTTTGCCACACCCCCCACCTACATATGAAACCTGATAGGTGGACAGCCTGATAGTTTGACTCACCACACATTTATAGATTGCCCCCCACCCCGCCTCCCCAAACTCCCCATGAAACTCATGCAGCCCTTTGGTCATCAACTTTTCTGATGAACCTCAACAGCTGCGGGCTGGTTCACAGGCCCAGAGCCTCGGGGGAACAGGAGCGGAAATCTAGGCCACTGCCATTTAGCCCTCGGTCACAGCACAGTGATATACTGAGCCCAACCCCAGTCAGGACCTCCAGCAGGACTGTGGGACTGTAGAGGAGCTCACCTGTCCAGACTCACCCCCACCCAGAGCCCTGGATAGGGGACCATCAGAGGGACGCCTAGAATCTTCAGTTGGAGTCTCCAGAGGCGGTTGCTTTTCCCGTAGCAGATCGTAGAAGATCAGACTGTTGGGGCACCATGCAGAAGAGCACAAAAGTGAAGATCACATTCGTGGTGATCCTGGTAGGCATGGTGTCCATGTTCACAGCTGTGGTGACGGATCACTGGGCTGTGTTGAGCCCAAAGGTGGACAGCGTCAACACGACATGTGAAGCGGCTCATTTTGGGCTGTGGAAGCTCTGCAAGAAGCACATCTACATCGAGGAGGAAGAGGCTGTGGGGAAAGGGTGTGGACCCATCAGCCTGCCAGGAGGTGAGTCCAGTGTCTCCAAAAGAACATGCTCACCATAGTAATGCACATTCTGACCATTAACGCTTTGGGAGTATTTATAAACGGGTTGCTGTATCCAGGCGAGGTGGTTTTACCTGATTGGCCTGTGGGGTTTAATTCCAGTCGCTGACCAGCAGAACGACTTGTGTTCTAAAATGTCTTTCACTTTACTTTCTAATTTAAAATGTTGAGATCAGTGTGTACATACATAACCTGCTGGTATGAGGTGATCTGTGAAAAGCCTCATCCACCTTCTGTAGAAGTCCGTCAGTTAATTGCGAGGCATGTTTGGTTTTTGTTATGTAAAGAAGTGCTAGCATGATGTTAATAATGCGCCTCAGAGTCGCTCACGGATGATTCATGAGCAGCCTATTATTTAGGTCAGAGTTACCCAATCTGTAATGGAGCCTCAGACATTTCAACCATCTCAACCATGTGGAGGCACGAACCTTCCCGCAGCTAGGCGCTAGCAACCCAGTGGGCTGCGTTAGCAAAGCAGCGAGAAGCTCTGGGTGGTCTAAAATCAAAACACTGGCTTTAGGTGGCCTGGATAATTATGGACACTGTGATGCTAGTATACATCTACTGCAACACAGCATATATATTGTTGCTAGTCACAATATACGCTCTGGTCTGATTTCTGGATAATTATGCTGTCAGGCTCGGGACATGCTAGCGGTAATTAGCGTGTGGTTTGTGTTTCGAAACTGCAGGGTGTCTGTGAGCTCCAGAAATACACCAGTCTAAATACATGGTGATTTCTTTGAGAGTTTCCTGCCACCCAGACCCACATGATAGCCAGGTGAATTCCATACACCCACTAAAGAGCATGCGCTAATCGGGACACTAATTAAAAACAAAAAAAGGTTTTGAAAGGTTCTTATAAAAAATATTAGGTTCCCTAAACTTATCATCAATTCTTATTTATATTATCTGACTCCATATGATGGAGTGAAGACTTTTCCCAGCATCGTATGTCCAGGTTATGAAGCTCTTTTGTGCCGCTGCCATTGCTGACACTGAATTAACACATAGCTAATTCTGAGCCGCAGTGTAAATTTAACGCTCATCAAGCTGCCTAACAAACTGGGAACAGAACCCAGTGTCGTTTTAACGCGAGAGAACTCTTCTGGGCATGCAGGGAAGGTGCGAAGATTTCAGGGAAGGTTATGTCATTCATCTTTAGCTCAGTTTTGGTGTCCCATTTGTTAACATCGTTCTGTTTTTGGCGGTCATCTCAACCAGAGAGAAAGATTCCAGTCGCCTTGGGAGCACTAGACTGTGCAGGACAGGGACTTCTGGACTGGTCCGAGATCAGACTGTGAATAGAAAAAGGAAGACTTTTTCCTGGAAGAGGCGATAAAACTGGCCTCAGATGTTTCGTCTGCGTTCAGCTCTGTGTTCAGTCTAGAACAGCGATGAAATGTTCGTGAGCCCCAGCATTAGCTTAGCAATACTGCAGAATGGGAAATCATTCTGTATTTGTGTCCCAAACTGAAGGTTTCGCTTCATAAGTCATGGTTTATCAGTCGGACACTGAAGAGTGTTCCACAGAGCTCTGCGGAGTTCAGCAGATCCTGACTGTGATCAGACCAACCAAGACGCTTTTAAAGCAGCTGCCTGGGTTTCAGCAAGGAGACCCTCGCGCATGAACTTATTTGTGGTCTTAAAGTTGTTCAGATGATAACAAATGTTAATTCTTCCAAAACACAGTATAAGTTTTAGTTAGTCTGACTAATGGAGCCGGCATGCAGAGATTAGACTGGACCTTCTCCAGCTCTTCACCAATCAGGAAAAAGAGAATTCTAAAACAAAGTGTGTCTCAACTTTACACCTTTATCAGCTCTGTGATCAGAAATAATAATAATAATAATAATAATAATAATAATAATAATAATAATAATAATAATAATATTTATATTGGACCTTCCATACATATGGACACAGACCAACGTGCTTAAAATGCAAATCACTCTAAGAAAATAAAAATGCACATAAATAAAGAAAATGTTATAATAATATATAAAGAACAGAACATTTAAAATACATGTGTATAATGTCTGCTGAATGCTGTAAACGTAATAAAATCTAGAGTAAAAAGAAGTTCAGCTGACAGCCTGGTGGGGATTTAAGGGCGGGTTCTTCAGATCTTTGGTATTAAAAACAGAAGCTGCTTCTCCAGATTTCCTTTAGGAGTTTAACAGGGAACACATTCTGTCCAACAATGAAATACATGAGGGACTCCATTTAAAGCTTTACTCTAATAGGAGTAGATTACAGTGGTTTGCTCAGTAAAGAGCCAGATTTTGCTCCTTCCTGTGTTTTAGTTTCCAGATCCTTTCCTGGACCAGACAGGGCTCTAAACCTAGAGCTACTGATATTATAACCACAGCAAAGAGACCAAACACTCAGAGTAACCACTTCTGCTGGTTCACTGTAAACTACATAATCTGGGCGATAAACTGCTGCTTCTCTTTGTGGAACGTCTTTCTGGGTTTAAAGGGCATCACTGTGTGGAACTGTGTGCATTTACAGTCTTTGCCGTGTGCAGCATTGTACAACGTTCTTACTGGGTGTTAAACTTATCAATAGATGCAGTTTCAGTACTTTAGATATATATTATTTAATATTATTACTGAACTCTACTAGATAAAATAACACACTTCTAACTGCTGTTGTGTTTCATTCAGCTGTGTTACTTATTAACACCAGCATTTCTGTGTATAGTGTAGTGTATTTATTTATATTGAAAACTGTACAGACTTTAATTTAAACTTTATATTTTATAGTGTCTCTGTGCAGTCCTAACATAAGTTTCCTCCCGGATCAATAGTTTTTCTTCAGGGTTCTTCTGGGTTCTTCAAAAGGTTTTTTCTTCAAACATGGTACTAAAGTCATGGCATTGCAGTTTACAAAGCAGAATAACGGAGGATGCTGTAGAAAGTTAAGGATGAAGGTAAAATTAATGTCCACAATATTTTCTGTTTGATCAGTGCAGATCACATTTAAAAAAATAGTAAGAGAATAATCTATTATTATGTAACAGCTTATTACCCCTAGAATTTAAGGCAAGACACTACAGACATCTAGAAAGACATCTGTATGTCCATCAGTATCTGTATCTAGATCATGTACCGTAGTGTCTATACCTATAATCTATATCTAAACATCTACACACTTCCCACCATCACCTGGAGAAATGGAACTATAGAGTCCTAATTTAGGTAAAATACATTTCCTTATATTCCGTCGGCCCTGGGCTGCAGGCTGAGGACACAGTGAGCTGGAAGCTTCAAGATGTTCAGCCCCAGCTCCAGCCCATGCTGGACCAAAGGGAAGACTATTTCTGTAGAGCAGGACGGACTGCCAGGACTCATTTCTGCACAAGGAAATGTGCCCCGAGCAACACGGAGCCTACCAGAACCCACAACCCCCATTCAGCGCCATTTAGCCCCATTCAGCCCCATTCAGCCCAGTACTGTACTCTGAGTGACTCACACACAGCGGGACGCACGACTCCCTCCATGCTTCTCTTTTCTTCCCCGACAACAGCACACACACACACACACACACGCACACGCACGAACATGCACGCACACACAGAGCTTCGGGCTCCTTTATCATAACTGATCATCTAAAATCAAAACAGTGTAAAAAAAATTACATCTTCACGGGGGGTTTGGGGGGCAACTAAAGCATAAACCAATAAAGCAGAAAAAGGCCACCAACAGCACAATAAGAGTTACTTTACTGACATTAGCTCTTAGAAGAAATCCCTTAATGTTTGTTGTTAGATTTATGTATCTATTTATGTATTTATTGCCATCTTTCCTGAAAAGCTTGATAAACTACTAACAGTTTAAGAACCCACCAAACTTACTCAAGCAGCAATTAGGGGTCCAAGTACCAAAGGGACCGGCCCCTTACACGAACAGTTAACTGCGGGAGATGGGCGGGGGGCAGGGGGGGGGGGCTCCGCCGCTGCCTGCCATCCGGCACTGGGACACCTGTCCAGGAGACGCCATGTGGGGACTATGTTTAGGTGCTGGACGACAGGAATCCCCCAAACAGCTGTAGGGAAATACCATTACGGTCTTCTCCACCAGCTGCTCTAAACCCAACATGCTGGCAGTGAGGAGACGCTTTATGCATTAATTCCTGCCAAAAGAGGAGTCAGTTACTCAGACTGAAAAAATAGTCGCCTGTTCACTCTGAGGTAAATGCAGCTCACTAAACATGCTGCTGAGCGGCTGCAGCTCATCACAACGCATAAACAAGCCAGACATACACATTCCTGCAGTTCAGCATGGAGCTCTGACACCCGCCACTGCGTATTTCACTTTAAACCAGGAAATCTTTAAGGGAACAAACTGAAAATACACACATCTGTGATTGAACACACTGAGAAATACAATTAAAATCTAAACTATGCACAGACATTTCATTTTTATACAGTATTCAGAAAATACATCTTACACTGTGCATTCAAGCGCAAAAGAGCAAAACCCTCATTCCCAGAGCTCCAGACTCTGTCTGTGAGTGTGTTGTTGAGGAACAGTTCTCCAGGCTTCCTGAAGGACCTTCAGAGCCTCTCATTTCCAGTCCAGTCCC
>JBBJLR010000111.1:363098-385330 GCA_037577145.1 Brachypetersius gabonensis
TGCTTGAATGATTCATACGTAGGTCACTGTGTGTCTTAACCAACAGAAACATTCCTCTGAAACTGGTCCGGTTCAGTTTAACATTGAACTTTTTCTTCTCTCTTTCTGTTGGTCTTCTGCACATCCAGAAAAAGAGAAGAGCAAGAAGCAGCGACAGAAGGAAGAAGAGCTGATTCAGAAGATCCATAAACTGGTGGAAAAGAGGGATTTCCTGGTAGACGATGCTGAAGTGGAGAGACTGAGGTGCGTGTGTGTGAGAGAGAGTGAGAGAGTGAGAGAGTGAGAGAGTGAGAGAGAGAGAGAGAGAGAGAGACAGAGAGAGAGAGTGAGAGAGAGAGGTAAAGAAATGCAGGGGTAGACTGGAGGTGGTGATTTGCACCTGTTATTAACCTCCACCATCCAGCTCCCCGCTCCACCCACACAGTGAGATCTACTGATAATAAGCAGCTTGCACTTGCACATACCCACACATACACACACACATACACACACACATACACATACACACACACACACACATACACACACACACACACACACATACACACACATACACACACACACATACACACACACACACACACACAGTACACACCAAAGATCTTTCATGTCAGCTGGGAAACCCTATTTTATTTATGCAGAGCCTACAGCCTGTACTAGTGTAAGGAAGAGAGAAGCTCTAGACTAGACATGCATCTCACTTCAGTAACTGAATGAAACAGATGTAATAATACTAATATTAATATTAATAGTAAAACTAATACTAATTAATACTAATACTAATAATACATCATTATTTTCAATTATTCCTAACAACAATAATAGTAATAAAAACAACATTCTATATGTCTTATTTATATACATATATACACACACACACACACACACACATACATATATATATATATATATATATATATATATATATATACAAGAGAACGATCTTGCTGTGGTTCTTTGGCCTTGAGAACCGACCTTGATTCTGAAATACGGTCACTCTCTGGTCAGGATGCAGTCAGAGCGGCCAGACCAGGACAGTGTCACCTCAAAGTAGTCAGTCAATTTTGTAATAATCGAATTTTGCTGAATATTCATTGCATTTTACCCTCGAAATGCCTCTCCTGGGCCTCCATCGGATAAAGCAGTGTTCGCTGAGCCATGAAGAAAACACAGCAAGAGAACAAGTTTCTGGATCTGAAGCTCATTAGTGTGTGAGAAAGTGCTCATCAACACCTCCGTGACCTGGCGGCCGCTCTCGTGCTGCGTTTATGACTCACTCTCCCTCCTCCCTCTGTTCACGGCCTTCTGCACTCATCCGTCTCTCAGCCTCTCTTCCCGTGTGCTCTCCACTTCTTCACCTCCTCCTTCTTCTCACTCTTCCGCAGGGAGCAAGAGGAGGACAAGGAGATGGCCGAGTTCCTCAGACAGAAGCTCATGCCACTGGACAAACTGGCCAGAGTGGCGCAGAGTGAGTGTTCTACACAATCTTCTTCAGTTCTGAAATGTTAATTACACACCTTACTCCAAATATAGTCGATCACCCAAGCCATGTTTGGAGTCTGAGCTTCACTTCCTTGGTTGTTTACTGGAGTTTCGAGGCTGATATAGCTTAGCACTGACAACCTATGCATATAAATTGCCACTTTAAATTCTGAAGTAATCTCAAAATAGACTTGTTTACGTGGATTCTAACCCTTATGACATGCTGGTATCTCTCTGTTATCTGTGTGTTATTTTTGCAGGCACTGCTGTTATATTTGAAAACACTGTTCAGCTCCAGTTGCAGGACTCTGTAACGATGACTTGTGTATGTTTGTGACAGCAGTGAGCACCAGATGTGGTTTGGTGAACCAGGCAGTCACCTAGGGCCAGCAGTTTAGGAAGGGCTTCAACCCTCCCCTGCCTCAAAAGTAATAGCCCCCCAACAGCCACTCAATCAGAACAGCGCCGATAGGAGCTGGATTGGCGAGACAGAATCAGCGTTCAGGGGGTGCTTGGGTTACGACAGTCTCGAGTTTACAATTTCAAGTTCAAGTGGAAGAGTGAAATTTTTGCTCAGGGCCAGCAGCGTACATAGTTGTACAGTAACCCCTCAGTCTCACGCAGTCCAGCGGTGGCGGTAATAAAACGAAGAAGAAGAAGCAGCTGCTGTAGCGTGTAGCATGACTGCTCCGGGTCTTGTCCTCGTATTTTAGAGTTTTTAACGACACCCCACCCCCCAATTTTCAACAGTTATCTCAGTTTATTTAGTATTAGTAAGCTGTGCTCTGTCTAAACACGTGGTATAGAGATTTATTTCAACGTTTCTTTTGTGTGCGAGTCTAACATTTTTTTAAGCAATAACGTTTTCTGATTCTGATTATTTATTTACCTTTACATTTTATTTAAGGGTAATGCGTTAAACTGAGTTTATTATGTTTTTTTGTTTTTTTTACCAAAACCCAACGCGGTTTTCACTATACGCGGATGCTCTTAGAATGTAACCCCCGCGAAAAGTGGGATATTACTGAACACACAGACCCACTAACCAACTTGCCGTACATGTGCTTCAGGTACTCGAGTTCATAATCCTCACAGCCTCTGTGAAGAAGCTGCACCTGAGTCTTGTTGTTTTACTTTTCATATTTGTTTCATATTTGCATTATCATTTATGCAGTTTTTTCCTCCATGAAAGACTAGAACAATATTTGATATACATTTTTAGCCATTTGACCCCATTTACCCACTCTGAATATTTACTGAATACTTACTCGTTCTTTGGTGTCCTCTAGTGTTTTTCAGTCATTTTTGATATAACAGGAAGAATAGAAGGTGCCCAAGCTCCAAATAAAATGGCTCTAGCAGCAGCAACACTGAAGTATACACTTCTGTCCATTTTCCCTACATTAGCCTTGTGGACTAATCTTTCCCCAAACCAGACCAGGCTCCTGATAAACCAAGTGCAATTTCTTTATTCTGACATGTTAATGACTCCTGAGGACCAGAGACAGAGTGACTATTGTAGCTACTGCCCAAACACAGTCTCGACTTTCTTGTTCTTGTAACATTTCAACATTTCACTGTATTATATAAACCATACTGAGGAATATTCATGGAGGCCAGTGGTGTTTAGCAATCACTACAGCGTGAAATGAGTCAGTGGGTGGCCTTCAATTCAAAGGGCAAAGTGGCATTACAAGTGAGCCACAACAGTGCTGGGCCTTCCTCACCCCACGTCCACTCCTGGAAGAAGCGAGCGATTAGATGACTGACTGTTTAATCACACGGAGACGAGTGGTCTCCGCAGATTTGTGGGTTATAATGGCACTCCTGACTAAGTCTGTGTAACAATGGGATAAAATATGCAAGTAATAGAATCTTAGTGTCTTAAAGACATAGAGAAAGGCCTTAGTAAGTTCTGTGTAACATACGCCTATCTTAGAGTATTCATACAGTTTGCAATGCCTTGCTGTGGATTAAAGGACCCGTATCACTTTTCTCACAGGTCTGAGGTCTGTAAATATTTTGAAATGTACATTCAACCCCATCTATATAGTCCATAAACAGAAACTAAACTTCAAAAACAGACTGTTTTCAAACCAGTTTTTGCGAAATCACAAAACCAAACACTTTCACATCTTCCTCTTCAGCCTATTGCATTTTAGCCCTGAAATTCAGGCTGAAAGTCTAAGGCGTCTTCCAGGCCCTGCTGCCTTTTGGACGATGAATTAGGACAGTGGTCATTTACATATCAGTCTTTCAGGCACGGTAACAAAAACAGCCTGTTTAATTCTAAGGGAGGTTGGAAATCGTGACACAGAGGTAAACAGTAGAACACAGTAATCCCCCAGTTTTACGCGGATCAGGAGTTTTTCACTATACCCTGCGAAAAGCGGCGGATTACTGTATAATAGTTTTGCTGGATTTCATGAAGACCTCGATTCATCAGAACACCCAGCAACTCACCTGGAGCTGTGATTGGTGACCCTGACAGAAACACAGTGATTGGTTAGAGGCTTACATACACATCACTGTAATAGATGATAAACCCTATTTGCCTTAACGTCAGACATCTCCTGCCTGATGTATATTCAGTATATTCAGCTGATGATTCTTTGATCATATTAGTCTGGTTTCATTTACTAAATGAATAGGTTGTGTAACCATCTCTGACCCTTTAGGGGGAAAGTATTATGGGCTGTTATTTTCTGCACACCCTGTGTTTTCCAGTTCTGCTTCCATGAGATTCTCTTTCGTTTAAGACCACAGTGCATGTTCAGGGCCGTCTCCATGGGGAACCATAACTAGCTGTAACATGGGTGACGATTTGGCGCCTAGTTAAACTGAAGAGGGGTTACGCAAGAGGCCCCATGAACTTGACCCAGTAGACAATGTGGATGATGTTTTGTAAGGAATTAAAATCCTCTGTGAAGGACAGCGATGTGAGAGCTTCTACTGAGACTGCCTCAGAGAGCACCCCCCCCCACGGACAAGGAGTAAAAACCTTGTTGAGTGAAGAACCTTTGTTTTGCTGATTCTCCACCACACTGACAAGTTTGATATGAAATTAGAAGATACAGTTTAAGAGAAAAAATGTATGTTGATCCATCATTTCGCATTAGAGACTAAACTCCCTCCTCTTCCTCTCCCAGGTGGCCCAAACGTGAAAAAGCAGACCCCAGAGCCGCCCCCGAACAAGCCCTCCATTACCAAGACCAGTGTAGCCATCATCAAGGACTGCTGCGGAGCCACACAGTGTGCCATCATGTAATCTCTCACCGCCCCTTTCTCTTAGAGCTCCAGTCAGGAAAAAAAAAGAATTTCTTATTTGGGGTCAATCAGGTTGTTGTGCACATTCCTTTTTTACTTTTCCTCGTTTTGCAGATTTGGTGCCATGTTTTAAGTTGCCCACCACATTTTAGAAGTGCCATTGTTCATCTCAGAATGGGGCTCCTTTCCATAATTCACCTGTTTTTATTTCTATATGTCAAACTTGAGGAACGTCAACATTTAATTCAGCTCTGAAAAATCGACTGCTTGCGTCTTTATGAAGTTCCCCAGTCGGGTCGCAGGAAAGTCCTAGAAATAGCTGTATTCTGGGAACACTGTGCATCAGTGCATTTTGAAGAATGGCATGAAGTGAAGAAAACTCGAAAACTTTCTTAGGAAAGCTGAATGAGCTTGATGCAAAAGTGATTGTTGAAGCTCCAGTCACTGAAAAAGGTCCAGAGGTTTTAAATGTGAAGACAGAAAATGCTATTGATGATTTAAAAAAAAAAAGATATAGTCCTGGTCATACGTGACATCCAGTTCCAGCTCTTCTGCAGATGTCAAAGTCTCCTGTGGCTTAAAGGTTCCTAAATCTGATACTATTCAGAGACACTGAAGTGAACGATGCAGATGAAACATGGAGTGTGTTTGAGACCCAAACTCATTTCTGAATCTAGGGCAACAGAACAAAGTCCACAGAACACCTCACATAAACCCCCAAAGATCAAAACTGGCAGGGAAATTGATAAAATAAAAGGCCATTTCTGACATTGACAGCATTTAGCACACAGAGGTAGTCTCTCTGGACCAACTTGGGGTTAAGAGTCTTGCTCAGGAACCCAGTGGTGGTTTGCTGAAGGTAGGATTTAAACCCATGACCTCTTGGTCCAGAGGCAAGTACCCACTAGGCCACCACCACCCATTGAGATCTCCTTCCAAACTCTTAACTAGTGGAATCATTGGCAGGAAGTGAGGGTGGAGCAAAAATGAGGCACTTTTTTCAAGTGGACCTTTATACGGGTAGGTGCTCGAAGGGAGGCCAGGGTCGGGACGCAACTAGGGAGGATGAAACCAAACAAATTGGTTGTAGGTGTGTGTGTGTGTGGGGAGGTGCCTGAACACGTAAGGACTACAGGACCTGCACATGCCACAGACCTGGAGACGCCTCAATTAAAGTGAAACTGTAAATCAGCCCCGTATGGAAATCAGCAGTGATCTGTGTTTGTTAAAACCAGTACAAGCACAATACATCGTGACAATACATTTACTCAAAGTAGCCATTTAGTACCATTTTATCTCACACAGTTTGTGCTGAAGTTAATAACGGGTACACACACACACACACACATTTGTTTTGACCCTTTAAGTGCAGATCTGGAGTTCTGTCCTGGTTTTATTTGCAGGCCCGAGCTCAGTTCTCACTCACTTATCTGGGTTTATCTCACACAGTATCGAACTGCCCACATCCACATGTCACCGGATGGAATATTCATAGCTTTGCCTGCAGAAAAGCCTTCATTTGGAAGCTGGAAGAAATAAATCATAAACTCAGTCTTGTGTGAACTCCAGGTTTCCATCTTTTCACAGACTCCATTCGGGATTCTCTGTTAACACTGCGTTCCATTTACCAACACCAGGTTCACAGTCCAGAAAATCAGTCCTTTATCTGTAAATAAAAGCAGGGTAGATGCCTGATTATTAGCTAGCTAGTCTTTCTTTTATGTTGTTGCTGTAAGTTTCTTGACGTTGTTCGGTGGGTTTGTGAGCTTTTATTTTTGTGGTCCTGAAGGGTTTGACTGAAAATTTCAGCATCTTTCCTGAGATTTGTGGTCATACCGAATGGTCCTGGCGTAGAGTGCGGATAAATGCACAAGTGCTGAAAATTTTCTGTAAATATGTGTTTCAATAAAAGCATCTTTCTGGATCTTGTTACATTTACATTTTTTATGGTAATCACAAGTTTATGAAATTTGACAAAGATCTGACAAACACCAAAACAGCTATAGACAATTCAAAACAAAAGTAAGTGAATTTGCTAAAGAAAGAGCAGCATGACGACACAGCTTAAACAATTTTTCTGTATCCGGTGGTTGCCAGAGGATTGTGCTATTCCCAGTAGTTGCTATGGGATTGTTATATTGTTGCTACAGTATTATTAATAGTTGTTTGAGTGTTAAGGTATGGAAGTTCACTGCTTGGTTGTAACTGGGTGGTTGCTCTGGTGTTGCAAAGTGATCATTGCTAATCAGTGTTGTTGGTGTTCTAGGTGGTTGCTAGGGCACTGCTGTGTGGTTCCTAAAACACTGGAGGTGATCACAAAGCTGTGGTTCGGTGGTTACTATGGTGTTCAACGTGCCATTTATTACATCCCGAGTGGTTGCTAGGGCTGGGGTAGGCGACTCCGGTCCTAGAGGGCCGATGTCCAGCACATTTGAGGGATTTCCCTGCTCAGAAACAGCAGATTCATTTCACCAGTTAATGGTCAGGTTTCATGAATGTGTTTGAGGAGGACTACCATCAAACTGTGCTGGACACCAGCTCTCCAGGACTGGAGTTGCCTACCCCTGTGCTAGGGTGTTGCTTGTATACTTGTATTATAGGGACAAAAAAGTGGTGTACAGACATTTGGCTGAACAGCAGTCCAGCCAAGAAACAACAACTAATAAAACCCAGGAGACGAAACTGATGCTTGTGAAATTTATTAACAGAAATGATAGTCACTCCTCAGCAGAGTGAAACTGCTACAGTGATTTCATGATGGTGTAAGAGTAATAAATCAAATAGAAGGAACATCACTGAAGAACATGCAACTGAAGTTAATTTGGCTTGAGAACCTAAGGTGTACAACAGTAATTCAGGTTAATGGAACAACATTCTGCTGCTGATGGGAGAGTAACTGACAGTGGTTTTGGGTCTCTGCTTACAATTACCATATAATAACTTCCAAATAATATGCCTTGACTTGCTGGACATCTAATTGAACAGGTTAAAAGAAATCTAACAGTCCTGATAGGTAAACTGAGATTGATCTATGTTAAATCCAGCATGTCCAAGTTTTGACAAACACCAATAGTTTTACTTGCCCTTACTGCACAGACAGTATGTAGAAACACATGGGTGACTCGTACTAATCACAAATCCATAAACCAAAGCGCAACACTGAAACAGAGCCACAGTGGAACTAAACAGCAGATACACACAATACTGCAAACTGCGTGGTATAAACCATTTTTTTTCACTTCTCTTTTGAACCAAACCATACCATGCTTAGAATCTATGCAAGAGTGCATAGGTGAATAAGGGCTTTTTCACATGGGCAGACCAACAAAAAGGTCTTCCAAGTTAGCTGTAACTGAAGTCCAAGCAGGTTTACTTCTCAAACGACCAGATCAAAGTTTGGAAGCGTACCTTAGGGTTCTCTAAAGCCAGTATGACTCAGCAATGTTCTCGCTTTCATTAAAGAAATATCAGGCCTTTGATAATCTCCTTAAAAAAACAGCTCTAAAAATTCCAACAGGATCTTTTAATCACACCCATAAACATCCTGGATCAAAGTAAATTGCTTGTCACTTAAATACGGCCACTCTGTGGTGGCAGGTCATTAAATTAGGAACGTTTTGAGCAGAGAACTGAAAGCGCAGCGTTATAATTAGACTGCACTGAACTACATTAAGCCTGGTGGGGCCTTTCAAACTAAAATACGTACAAATAAAAAGCGGCAGCCGTCCGAGTAACCAGCAGGTTCGAGGCAAGCTGGCCAGAGCCCATCTTGACGATTACGCCTTGTAAATGAATTGCATGTACCAATAATAATAAAAAAGGAAGTCCTTTCATATTATGGGGAGATTTTTGCCCACTCTTTGCTTTTTCAGTCCTCTCCACTATTCTAGACCCTAAAGGCAGCTCATCAGAGGTTCAGATCTAGGTTCTTTCCTGGGATAACCCAGATAACAAACACCATGCAGGATAAGTCTTCGCTACCAAAACGCTCAACAAAATGATCCAGCGTGGAAATAAAATCTACAAACTATAACACAGTGAGTTGTGTGTGTGTGTGTGTGTGTGTGTGTGTGTTGGGGGGTGGTTGCTCGATCATTGCTCTCCATCTCCCATGGTGCCAAGGCTGATACAAGCCATTGTAAAAGCCTGGCTCAATCCATAGAAAATCAAAAGGGCCTCTGTATGTCCCCCTGATACCACGATGTTTCTCCTTGAGCATTTTCCATCCCCCTTCCACAACACTGAGCACTTTAAAACCCAACACTAATCTCGTCTATAAATGACTCATGCCCCTAAACCCTATCAACAATAAGCAGTGACCAAATACACAAACTGATCAAGGTTAAAGAAAACAACCTTGGCATTTCCCGTGGAACAGCCAAGAAGATGGAGGCTCTTGTTAGCATGATCCAGCGGTGGAAATGCATGGAACAAACCAATTAAAAGTATACAAAGCTTACCAAGTCAGTCACGTCCTTTCAAAACATCATACAGGAAATGATCTATGCACCATGTGCATATAAAACTTTATACCTAAGCATTCTACTAAAGCATAAGCTGACGACTACTTCGCTAAAACACAAAAGGAGCTTCTTCTCGGCTGCTGGCAGCAACAAAGGGTTTCAGCACCTCTGTTTTAACCCCCTTTGCCAGCCCTCAGTTCTGCACACACCAGCCGCCTGAGCGTTCGAAGGGCATGCTCTGAACTTGTTGAGGAGCTCCATAACAAAACCTTGACATTATCCTACACGGATGTTCTGCATGGCCAACCATAGGAGGCTGAAAACCTAGATCAGACCAACATCCACTCACTGAGAGCTGCACCTGCTGTTACAGTGAATCTGCACCATTAAGATGTTTAACAAAATGCCAACCTCACCCACTAATGTCAAAACTTAAGCTGTTTAAGACCCATGCGATAAGACATTTGCAAAAATTACCATAAAAAAGTTAATGTCATGCTTAGATCTTAAACTCTAAAGAATATTAGAGTACATAAACAAGTACAGATGCCCTACAAACATAAAAGGAAGGCAAATTATTTTGGGTTGAATATACTTGAGCTCTTTGTGGGAATAATCAGCTCATTTTTCATACAACCAAATATTACAATGCTGTAAAAATTGTCACGGGAGATACAAACGGATGAGAAGAAAACAAAAACCTCCTTTACAATATAAATAATATAGTGCAGATGGACGAGGGTTAGAGGACTTCTAACGTCACAAATGTTTCAAATACATCTGGCAAAATTAATCACGATTCCTTACTCACAAAGGAGGAGAATAATTTGGGTGGACCTGCCCTTTGATAGCGGAAGCTGAAGCCTCAGTTACAGCCAACTTGGAAGTTCTTTTTTTTTACTGATTCCCCCTAAAAACAAATGGAGGGTGTGATTTTTGAGGAAGGAAAACTCAATAAATGTAGGAGTGCAGATGGCTTTGGAGCAACAGGCAAAACCAGGGTTTACACACACGTAAAGTAAACGTGAACAAGAGCAGACGACGACTTGGAAAGCAAAAGAAGCAGCAGCAGCAGAACGTGGGTGAGAGGCTCAGCGTAGTGAACCTTTAAACTACTGTTACTCAGACCCTTTCCTGCAGGGCCACAGAAAGGTTTTCCCTGGTTTTTCCCTGCTCCAACACACTGAATCTATTAAGTACTTACTTAAAGCCCTTTGTGAGCAGTGTTGGGTATATTCGAGCAGGGCAAACACAAAAACCAAACTGCACTGTGACTTTCCAGGACCTGATGTGGGTAACAGTGCTTTAGACCGAAGGGGAAGAGGAAAAGGAAAAGTTAGCCGCAAGCCTGACTTTGTTCCGTACTGGTCTCTTGCTGGGGCTCTCTGTAGCCTTGGCGCTTGGAGCTTCTGGAGGCATGGTCACGGCCGAGTCTGCCGCACCATGTGGTTTGGCATCAGCAGCCACTGACCTGGTGTCCTGAACACAGGCGCCAGCGTTTTCTGCGATACTTAACGGAACGGTGGCGGAAGCATCAGAAGCTGCATGGCTCTCTGTGGCGTAGCCGGCGGGGGTCAGTGCTGCCTGTGGCTGGCGGTTGTGGACCGGCTGATGCTGGCCAGCTTGGCCTGTGGACTGCGAGTGCTCCTCAAAGCGAATGAGGTCTTTGTGCTGGAGCAGAACAGGGTCGGGGTGGAGCTGAGGGGAGGGTAGGCAGGATGGAACCGGCCCACACAACAGATCCTCGGGAGAGGCAGAGTTCAGACAAAGCAGCTCCGCATCACCTGTGCTACCACCTGAAGGTAGAAATAAATATTTATTTAACAAATTAAAAGAAAAATAAAAAAATACACAACTAGGAAAGTTACACACAGACACAGACCTATGGAAAAAAAAAAAGTGCATTCATAAAATGCACCCCCCCCCCATTTTATTTATTTTTGTACATATTAAAATAAACAAACAAATCTGAAGGTGGTGATCCAGAATGCAGGAATCTATTAGAATAAAAATGTACAATACAGTATTTCTCAACGCATACATTTGTCAAATTTAGCACCATTTGTCTACAACTTTGTCATCAAACCTCAGAAAAACTAAGCAGCGTATTACCAAACATGTACCCGCCCCTTCACAAATGTGGGTAAAAATAATTAAAGCCAGTTATGGATTAGATTAAGGAATTTGATTTTTCTATCTATTTTCCATTTACTCAATGTACTTTAGCTGTAGCAGGTTGTTCTCCTGCCTATTTGTTCCCCCACAGGATGAAGGATGTACACGCCTCCTCCCAGTGGCCGGAAGGCTGCCAGGGGACCTTTTCTGATGATACATTATAATCCCACGCATGTGTGTATGCTTGTTTACCCGGGCTGTGTGTGCCTGAATCTTGAGTGCTGGCAGGGCTCTCATTCTCTCTGACATCCTCAAGCTGAGGGCTCTCCGTGTTAGAAGGGCTGCTACGAGCTGGAGGCAAACACACGGAAAAAGTATTAATAAACAAATAATTACCCTATTATTTTTTTGCAGACCACTTTCATATTTGACACAAAGGTTATATGTATGTTTTAGTAAATAAAGTGGCAACTTCAGCTCGACTCTAAACACATTCACAGACCGCACAAATGATCTCCAGGTATACTGTATCAACACACCTAAACTAGATGTAGCACATTGTATAAAATGACTGATGCAGAAGTTTGAGAATAGTGCGATTTTGATGATATAACGTAGTCTTTTATGTTTCAATTAATGGGAGCTCATGTGACCGAGTTTTGTAAATGTTATCTAAAGAAAAACAGGGTTTGTAGCAAGTCTGAGGAAAAGAGACAGATACCTATTGATTTGTCTGAAATAAGACAAGATAAGGTAAACTTTTATTAGTCCCACAAGTGGGAAATCTGTCACAGCAGAAAAGACAGTACAATGTGAAGAGCAGAAAAAAAAAAAATTAAAATTAAATGAATAAAAAAAATTGAATATAATACTAGATCAACATTACAGTATAAAAGTACACTAAAAAAAACAAGAAATATAAATATGGACATCTGAATTGTAAAATATATATACTTATCCAAGTCTACGTATAGTTTACATATATGTCTATATATGTATGCACACACAGAGACACAACAGTAAAAATGGGGTAAATACCACAATATGCCATTATGACTGAGCCTAAAACATTTAAGTTTGGCCATAAACACTGGCTAACTGCTTAATTTTAATTAGGCATTGGAAGCCGTTCTGTTAAGTGAGCCGACTGCCTTCTTAGGAGACGTGAGCAAATGTTGCCAACTAACATTTTAGCTTAAGTGGTTTTTGAGACACCAAAATGCGTCAGTTGCAGCTTCCCATAAGGATGAATTTCTTACCAAGCTTAGCGTGCATCCAAAGAATGTGGCAGTGATGCAAGTAAAGATTCAAATTTGACATCAGAAAATACTGGCAAGGGAAGCATTCATTTTTTTTCACATTTATTCCACAAATGAGTCTCAATGAGCTGGAGTAACACGCCTCCCAGAGAGCGAGCAACCAACCAGACAAATGTTGTGCTTTGGGCCTGGCTAAAATCAGAGAGGGTTATGCCAGTCAAGTGGATTGGTGAAGTCCAAGTAGGAGATTATTGACTAAATTAATGCGAATTGTCCAAGTATGATATTGACAAACTGTAATTGCTGGGGTTAAATTAAATAAATTAATGAAATAAAATTCACAAAATGATACTTACCCTTCATATCATTCCTCAGAACTATGATCTTCTTGTGACCATGACCTTTAATCCAGACTACCTGTTCAAAAAAAAAAAAAAGAAAAAAAAGAAGACAGACAAGGTCTTAGAGGTTTCTGTAACTGGAAACCCTTCACCAACCACAATGAGTCACAATGAGTTCGCTTATGAACTCATAAGCTCATCAAAAAACCTCTCTTTGCTTGGTCATGGAGAGGTTCCTATGCTAAAATAAACTTGAACTGACCTGAGGTATGGCTGCCAGAAGCTCATCCAGAGTGCTGCATCCGTAATCGCGAGTCTGGAACTCTCGTCCCGTGTACTTGCTAAAGGCACCCCAAAACTCAGTCAGGAAAATCTGGTTATAGTGGTAGGTGTGCAGGAGGGCTCGAACGTTTCGTGCAAACTGGTACAGCCGAGTTAGCCTTACTCGTTCTTCACCCTTAATGCCCTCCTCCTCCTCCTCACCCTCAAACAGCTGGTGTAAAAAAAGAAACGGAACAAAAAGTAGGTGTTTTGGGGTTTTGTTGTAATTGAAAACATTTGTTCTAAAATGAAGGGGATGATGAATCTAATGACTGGACACTTTATCATATAAACACAGTCACCTCCACTAGGAAAGGCAGGCTCTTCAGCAGCTCGCTGAAGGATACGAAGCCATATTCGCAGGGTTTGAGGGCTGAATCGTACATCAACTCATACTGCTTACGCAACGCCTCCACTCCAAGCCAGTTGTGTTCATCAGGAAGCGACATCATCACAGCCAGGAGCTGAGAGGTCAGTGCACGCAGAGACTTCCGGTTAATGAGCTGCACCTCTTTCTCTTCAGCGCCATCAACTACCTGAAAGACCAGAAGCAGAAACGGTAGGGAAATAAAAAGATAAGCTGCACAAGGATTTTCAGAAATGCATGCATTAATCACTCATCTTATACGATGAAAAGACTGGAATCCCTCATCATAACATTTAATACACAACATTAACATGCACAACCTTTTGGAAACAAGCTGTCATTAAATGATGTACTCACTGACAGTATTTTTTCCCCCCATGTTAACATTTACATTTACAGCATTTATCAGACGCTTTTATCCCAGTGGTGGTATGCTGAAGGTAGGATTCGAACCCATGACCTCATGGTCCGGAGGCAAGTATCCTACCACTAGGCCACCCCCCCCCCCACAAAATTTCCAATTTTCTTATTTTACTGTTCTTACTTTCTAATTGATTTCTCAGGCATTTTACTGAGCATCTACTGCTCTGTTGAACATTCGGGACCCATCGAAAATCTTCACACCTTTCTACTCATTTCCAATGTAGCACAGGGCATCATCCATCTATATTAAAAACAGACAGCACAAAAAGAAAAAAAAAAAATGCAGCCATAAAAATTCACCTTGACAACATGGCAGAGCTTGGAGAGCAGTGCGGGCAGCGTGCTCGCATCGTAGTCCTGCAGACGGAGGCCGTAGCCGAAGGTCTTGCTGTACTCGGCCAGCAGCTGATTGACAGGAAGGCTACAGTCTTTCTGAGCACGGAGAAGCTTCACTAGCTGAGCTGCCAGAGCCTTCACCCTCTCCACCTCCGTCAGAGCCAGCATCTTCTCCTCCCCACACTCTAGCACCTGAACACACGGGGATGGAGCAAAGCAGGGGCACCTTAGACCAGAATTTGTAAACATTCCAAGAGCACCACCGTATAGCGAAAAAACGTGTAATTTGTAGGTAAAAAAAAAAAAAGCCTATTTTTACAGTGTGAACTCTAAATGTGCCCCCAAACCACTACAATTTCATTTTATTTATTTATGTTTGTTTAAAAATAAATAAATAAATAAAAAATTTCATTTGTATTTTTTTTCAAACTTTCGTTTGGCTACTTTCAAACCTCAGCGTTATTTCACCATCCCAAGATGCCTTTCTTTGTGTTTCTCACCACAATACAAAAACCTTTATAGTTATTTTTTTTATGGAAATGTGGCTGAAATTACATAAATATTTATGTTACAAAATGAGCCAATTACATTTTTTCTTACATCATTTTTCATATATAAAATTTCAAATTATTATTACCACGAAAAAAGCTGTGACATACAGACCTCATCCGCCACACCCCCTCCTCCTGGTGCTGGTTGTTTGTGTTTGGGTGCAGCGCTTAGCAACCCAGCACGAGGACGAGGGGGCGTGGCAGATGATGCCCTGACCTCACATAAGCAAAACAATGTGGAATATATCTACAGTTTCCACGTTAGTGCAGGGGTTTCAGTGAACAATTATTAGTTCGGCTCTCAGAAAAAGTTCACGATGGACTGTAACCGCGACTGGTGATCCGTGTTAAAGTGGGGTCTTTACTGTATTTATGTTATTAGCTTTCAAACAAACAAGAGGTCACCTACAGCCCCTGTTACACAAACCTTCATTTCTCAAGTCAATAAGATGGTTTTATTATATGTGCTGGGTCTTTTCTTTGTTTTTTAACTGTGTGCAGCAAAGTGTGCTAAAAAGGGGGAGACCTAACAAACTGACACTGAATAACAGTGAAGGACAGCAAATATTAAGCTTTACCAGATTAAATAAAGTATCTTTTGTAATGAGACCATAGAGCGATGACAGCAGGTTAGTCAGCACTTACTTGGAGCACATCTGGAATAGCCTCGAACAGCTCCATGAGCTTGGAGAAGCCGTAGTACGTGAGTTTGCACTGGCGGCCGAAGTGGTGGTGGTAGGTGGGGATGAACTTGCTGAACGGCATGCGAAAGTGTGGCTGGTGCCGCAGCAGATCCACCACCTCCTTCCCAAACTGCTTTGTGCGCTCCACCTCCTCTGCTGTACGCTCTGAGACACAAACGTGTGAAACGGTCATGATTTCTGTACGTGACCGGAGGACTCATTCTGCACTTGACAAGGAAAAAAAAAAAAGACCCTTTGTGTGTGATTATTTATTTATTTATTGGGTACTTTGGGATCCACAGTGCATCAAATGCATGGAAAGGGGCAACTTCGCATGAATCTTTTACCCAAAAAAGGGCATATTTTAATGCAGACTTCATGGCATGTATGGATGAAAACTTGAACTCACATATGCTTCACCTTTGTTTATTATACATTACCTTAAAATTCTTTAAAGGTGTTTAAGTGCACCAAGTGAGCCCTCACCTCTCTTGGGTACGGATATGACTGTGTGGGAGTCCTGCTGCATTATTGTGATTGTAGTGTCTGGAATCTCAGTCAGCAGATCCATCAGGTCACACATACCATAGTCAACCACTTGCCAGTTTCTAGAAAAGCACCTGTAAACATGAAAAAACACTTCATGCATAACAAACAGTCAATTGTATGATCTACAATCTATCCAACGAGGCCTGGTTATGCTTTCAGGAATATCTGTGGAGAAAACAAGCAATGTTTTCTGAAAACAGAACACTCCAAGTTGCAGAGAGTTTGTGTATTAAATAATCCTGGGCAACGATTAAAAATTAATCATGATCAGTCGCATTGGATTATGCAAAATTAAACAGTAGTGTATTGCACACTTATTTAGTACTGCTATGTAAACAAAAGTGCAATAGCATTTGATTTGCAAACATCAAACAAAAAAGGAGCTTTTTAACAGCAGTGTTCCCTTTAACACAGTTACGGGTCTCCAAATCTCAACTTAAACATTAATGAAATCAAATCAAATATAAAACCAAAGCTATTTGCCACTGCAGGGCATTCACCTTTTCTCTAGTTTGTTATAGAAAACAGAGCATTAGGGGGTGGGGGGGGTAGAACCATTATAGCAGCTGCAAAGGAACGGATCTGTGTTGTGGAGGACGACCTACTGGGATTCAAACCCATGTCCTTCTAATCACAGGGCCACTCCCTAATCACCAGGCCACCATCTGTTTATGAGAGCAGCATGAGTGTAACTTACCAGTGGTAGGCCTGCATGAAGTCCTTGATGACCACCTGCTTGCTGGCCTGAAACTTGAGCAGCTTGAGTAAATCCTGAGTGAAGCGCTTCACCTGTGCCCTGTGCGTGAGGGTCAGCAATCGCTTAGAGCCCAGGCCCAGGATCTGCATTTAATTAATAAAGGAAAGAGTATGTAATGTTTTCTTTGTGTCTAGACTTGAGTCTAAGCATTATGACCTGGAGTGTTCCAAAACACAAACCTGTAGCACGTGCGGCACAGCCTCCAGCAGTTCCAGCAGTTTAGAGTAGCCATAATCAGAGACTCGACACTGCTTAGCAAAGTGGTGGTGGTAGGCAGGAATGAACTTAGTGACTGGCATCAGGCAGGACGGCTGGTTCTTCATCAGGTCTATGACCTCCCGACTGAACTGGATCAGCTGAGGGTTACCGACTGGACTCTTAGAGCGCTGCAGCCAAGGATCTGCACAACATAAAGAATTCCACTGTTTGTTTTTCTTCAGTTTTCACATACATTCCAAAATTTAAAATGTTTTTTTGCCTAAGGATCAATCGGAGTTGGCCGTTTTCATGAATTCAGAATTTTGCTAATAAAGCATTCTCCATCTCTTGCGTTTGCCTTTTAGAAACAACATGAGGTACACCCACACCAGCCTCAGCCTCGCCATCTGCTCTGGGAGAAAAACTATAAAGCAATTATGTAGTGTTTCAATTAAGAGAGAGAAAACAAAAGCAGTGGTGTGCATTGCTCTGAAATGCATTGATAGTTTTTTGCAACTAGTGTGTCTTGTTTTCATTTTATTGGGGAAAAAACAAACCAAAAAAAACCCACCCATGTCCAAAGCATGCTAAATTTTTTTTATACATTTGTATTGACACTTACCTGCATTGGGTGGTGGGGGTTTGTTGTGAATCCACTTGATGACCTTGAAACCATTCTGTGCAGTTACTATGGTGATGCCAGGTATGCAGGTTATGAGGTGCTCCAATGGAACGCTTCCCTCCAACTTTCCCTCCTCCACCACTGTCAGTGGACTGAACTCTGCTGCATAGCACTCTGGGAAACTGAGTTAACAGACAAGGATGGGAAAAAAAACCCCTCCAATATACATATATAAAGAAATCTGTCTGCAGTGAAGTTGTTTTGATGCACTGGTAATGTAGCCCATTGGAGAATACTAACTGCTGTGTATTTAATAACCTTGCTCCGTTCCACAGCATTAAAAACAAGCACACAAGCACGAGAACAGGCGTTACCTGAGCAAGGGGACAGTTCCTTCATGGGACTGCAGCAAGCTGTGCACATGAGCAGCCAAGGCCTTCAGAGACACCACCACAAACGGGATCTTATACGTGTCTGGGTCGTAGTCGGTCTCACTAAACAGACAGACACAAAATCCTTTACAAGCAGTATAGTTTAGTAAACATGTTTCACGTTCTGTTTGAGGCTCAAACCACTAAAGTAAAGGCCAGGTGGTCCTTGGTCTACGACTCAACACGTGAAGTTTATGATGCTCACTCCCATAACTAGTTTGGTTGTGTGTGTTTCAACTAACACCAAAATTGTAAGTCGATGACCCTCTGTAAAGTGACCCCTTACAGGCACATGTGCACACAGCACAGCACACAGAGTAAACAGTGTGAAATTCTCTCTCTGCATTAAACAAATTCACCAAATGAAGGAGTGGGGTGCCACCAATAAGGGGCACCCAGGGAGCAGTGTGTGGGGACGATCCCTTGCTCAAGGATAACTTGGTGATGAAATTAGCAGTGTTGGGATTTGAACCCACAACCTTCTGATAGCAGGGGAAACACCCTAATCAACAGGTCACCAGCTGCCCCACTATAGACATTATGAAGCGATTATTTTTTTCTAACAAATCAGTCATTACTCAGTACAGTAGAACACATTTAATATTTACTCCAAAACCCATAACATTTAATCCAAACCTCATGTTAGCTGACATCCAAAAATAATAAACAAATATATACACCTGAAATCGTGCTGGGTGTAGTGGCGTTTGCAGACAGGCTCATGGTACTCCAGCTCCTCAAACACCACAGGGCTACCGCTGGTGGACGATCCATCGTGTGACTGGGAGGAACCCAGAGGGCTGTGTCTGGCAAGACAGCTGGAGAGAAGGCAAACCAAGCGACTTCCACCTTGCTCACGAACGGCCACCACTTCTGGCAGCCTGTACAACTCGCTCACCACCAGCTTACGACCAAACCTGCAGAAGGACACCCATTTAAGAAATAAAATGACTGATGGCAAAATCCAAGCAACAATCAAATATCTCAGACCAGCCAAAAAAATAGTCTTTTTAAAAAAAATAGTAGTTTGATCCCAAAGCTTAAAGTGAAATTAAAGAAAAAATGATTTCTCTTAACCCATTTTGTCCCACTTCCACTAACGTTTGACTCTTGCCAGGCCAGTGGCAACCACAGAAATGTATTTAGTGACACATTTCAGGATACAGGGACAAACTATAACAATTCTACTACTACTACAATACAAGTTTACTTAATAGGCACCTTTTTTTCTGAAATATATTGTAATTTGATTTGTTTATAAACACCCTTTAAGTCAACCATTTAATAATTGTATGAAAAGTAAGTAAGTGACAAGAAATCTCACTTTTTCTCATAAATTTCACTGAATTTGAAGAGAGGAAGACAGTTGGCTGGGGAGTCCTGAAGAATACTGATTATTTCTGAACTGTAGGAAAGACAAACAGAGAGAGCAGCATCAGTGCCTCCCTCTGGCAGGGAATTCAACTGTTACTGAAAGAAGTTTGCAGGTACAGAACTTTTGCTAAAAGATGCTCACATTATTACATCAAATTTTAAATCACAAGCATTATTTATTTATTTATATTCCCAGTGTTGCACCAGATTAAAGTCATACTGTGATCTTTTTATGTGACATCTTTAATAACTGACCTACATTGTTCTGAGAAACAAAAAAAAATAATCATGATTTATTTGGAGGATGCAAATGCCAGAATAAAACATTTACTGTTTTGTTTGAGGGGTCATCTACCACTACTTCAACCCTCTGGCCCTCCTGTGGGACATTTTTTGTACACTTCACTCTTTTTTTGACCATTTCAGCAATGTTAATGCATATGAAACGAAAGTTCAAGGGTCTGGAGTTTATTCAGGTCTTTTAATTTTTAACTCTCAATAATATACTCCATAAAACCCACTGTAACACTCGACTCTCTTGCAGATAGTCTTGGCCAATTAAAACCCACAACACTTCATCTCAAGGGTGTCCGATAATGGTTTTGTGTTTGTGCATGACAATAAAATTCTGTTGTTAATCAGTTACATATTTCAGATTTGTTCCATTTTTGGCCCCAGTAACATTAAGAATATAGAAAATTGTTTACCAACATGTGCATTGTGCTCACAAACTGGTATGTGAAAGATAAAAAAAAAAAAAAAAAAAAAAGAACATTTGATACTTATGACAAAAACTGATGTTAGTTAAAAACTTTATGTAGTAAAAATAGCAAAAATGTATATAACAATATATAAAAATTATATATAAATATATGGCCATTTTATAAATTATATAAAATTGCTCGATCGGCCAAAAATGGATAAGTTACGTAATCTGGAAGAAAACACAAAACGACATTTCTCAAGAGTTGAGTTTAGAATGAAAGCATTTTAACCTAAATTATATGATTTAACTGTAAACAACAAGGCATCAATTGGCCAAAGGTGTCCGCGAGGGCACTGTATGTATGGTAAAAATGAGGAGGGCCAGAGGGTTAAAAGCCAATGTGGTAACTATACGGTGCATCCCAATTAGCATATTTGGGCCAATGTATTTCTGACCATACCTGAGGCAGGCAAGGGACTTGTTATTTGCGCCTGTGATGAGGGAGACATGAATGCGCTTGTTGCCGATCTTGTACCGGTGGAGAATGCTGACAGCACCTATAGCTTGCTGCAGAGAGCCCATTTGCACTTTGGCCTTTAGTTGATAGTCTGTGTGAGGACTGAGCTCGACACTCTTTACCTTTGTGAAAACATGCACAGAATGAATATATATATACTGTGGGAACCGCTTTTAAACTACTGCAACACCCAAAAAGGCATAAAATAATTGTGGCCTGACCACTGAACCCCCCCAAATTTGCTGCCTCACCCTGCCGTGCTTGGCGAAAGTGTCCAGCAAGATCTGCTGCAGGTCTTTGCGGGACATTCTGTAGTCCAGGTTGGCCACCTGGATGTCTGCTCCATCTGAAAACGGCTCAGGATGGGAGTCGGGACAGGGGCTACGAGACGGAATGCTCAGCGGAGACGAACGATTGGACAGACAGGGCGATGCACTCCTGTAAGAGACAAGAAATGTCCTTTTAAGCAAAAGAAATCTGAGAAATATTCACAGACAATGAACATCCTTACATAAATCATGTCTTGGTTCGATGAATTGTACTCCAATACCGTGAAACATCAGCACACCAGCATCTTTATTGTATAGTACATACATATTTAACCAAAAATGAATCACTGGATTCAAAATTATCATCAGTAATTTGAGATAACGACGAACTGAATCATCATCTAATAAATAATCCAGTCTAAGCACTGGGATTACAGACACTTCGACTCAGTTGTTTTGACTGCAAGTTAGATAAATACAAAAAAGTGTTCACACTTACCTAGTGGAACAAGAGCCCTGGGAGAACATCAAAGGGCTGAAGGAAGTATGCAGGTTGAGTTTGCTGAAGGCTGATGGTGTGCTAACCTGGAACGGCTCCATGGGCGAGTCCGTAACACCGCGCAGGGCACACGAGTCTCTCCTTACACAAACACAAACATGCCTTTCAGAACACAATCGCATCGCCATCACTTCCTTACAAAACAGCTGAGAAATGCAGAAACCGCACTCCCAAAGTCACTGAAAAGAAATCATTGCCAAATGTATGTACTGTTGAACACAAACCATTAACTCTATTTTATTTGTGTAAAACACCTTCAGTACTAATGTGTCAAATTATATGAAATGAATTGGAATAAAATATAAGTATATGCTAAAGGCCATATCAAAATAATTTTTATTCACATTCTGTAAAACATTTCAGAGATATAAGGATTTGTTATATGGATGTATGTTAGTGAGATGGCTTTATAGGTTCATTACAGTCTGAACATACACTTCCAGTCAAAAGCTTAGACAGTCCTTCTCATCCAATGTTTTATTTAATTTTCTACATTATTAGTTTAATATTGAAAATAAACAAAATGATGAAGGAACACATTGAACTCTGCAGTAAACGAAGAAACAAACCAGACTCTGTTCTGTAATCAGGGAATGATGGACTGTTGTTTTTTACTGAGTTCAGTGGTTCTGGCCATAATGT
>JBBJLR010000111.1:391805-402770 GCA_037577145.1 Brachypetersius gabonensis
TGGGCATGCTCTCAATCAACTTCTGGGTCAAATCCTGACTGATAGCAACCCATTCTTTCATAATCACTTCTTGGAGTGCTCCATAGACTGCGTAACCTGTCATAACAATGAAAATAGTGCAGACACAGCCAAACAGTTGGTTAACCAAAATCATTCCATCCTTCCATATTCAGTATAAAATACTTATATGTATTAATGGCCTCTCACGCTACATCTCTACTCCACGGACTCTGGTATACTTAACCAAACTGTGTCATTCACTGCCCAATCCCTTAGAGAAACCTCTTCCATTTCAGAATTCAAGTAACCTTAAGTCACACCTTTTCTCTGTTAATACACTGTGTCTTTCTAGACGTGCTGTTGTGCAGTATGTGTGGAGTTTATTTCCTGTACGCTTGTTTTGTTTTTACTTTGTAAAACGACCTTGGGTTTGTGAAATGTGCTTTATAAATTAAACATATTTAAAAGGGGAATTGAGGGCTTTAAACAAAGTGTTAAAGTAAAACTTGTCATTATCATCACTCCTGCTGTGGGGCTTTGTTTACATTAGCTATGCTAAAGGGCTAACATTAGCACCCTGACACAACACTCTGTCAAACCCTGTTAGTAAACACTAAACCCTGCTTCTAGTAAACACTGAGCCCAGCGTGGAAAATGACTTAATTCGATTCAGGAAACAAAATAAAAGAAAGGAAAACCCCTAGAAACACTTACATTTAATTTCGTCACGTTAGCATTCTTGCTAACGTTCCTTCTACCTGGCGCCCATTATCTCCGTCGGGCTCTTTTTCCCTCTCAAACCTTCTCTCCCTCTCTTCTCTCCTCCTTCCCTCCTTTCTGTCGCTCTCCTCTCGTTCGTCCCCCCGTCCCTCCTTCTCTCCCCCTCCTCCTTCTGCTACTAGCTTTCTTTCTTTCTCTCCACTCCCTCTCTCTCTCACCTCCTCACGTCCATGACGTCACCGCCTTCGATCGTAACCGTGGCAACTGAAGGGCATTTTACGCCGGAAAAGCTCAAGCAGCTGTCGCAAATGTCCCCCCTCAAGACTGTAATCAACAACATCGGGAATGATCTTAGATCAGATTCATGGTAGTCATGAGACAGGGGTGGTCTTCACAAAGCACCCCCTCAGACCAGTCACAGACCTCCTCCCTCACGAATATGAAAACACTGACCCAGAAACAGCACTCTGTAATTGAGATGCTTTGGAAATACGACGGCAGCCTTCTCTCGATCTATGCACAATACTGACCTCAGATCAGATTCCTACTGATTTATGACGGTTATGATGACATCGATTTGGTTTGGGAATGGGGACTGGAGTGGTCTTCACAAAGCAGCCCCCAGATCAGTTACACACTGTGGTCAAAACACTGACCCAGAAACCGCACACGTTGAGATGCTTTGGAAATACTACCTCAGCCATCTCTTTGGGATTGATCTATGTAAATAACTGACCTCAGTTCAGATTCTTCCTGATCGATGACACCGATTTGGTTTGGGAATGGGGTGGTCTTCAAAAAGGACACCCTCGGATCAGCCACAGACCCTCACGGTGGTCAAAACACTGACCCAGAAACAGCTCCCCTTAACAGATGCTTTACCACCACAGTCATCTCTCTTTGGAATTAAATCTAAATAACTGACCTCATATCAGATTCCTCCTGATTTCTGATGGTCATGATGACATCGATTTGGTTTGGGAATTGGGTGGTCTTCACAAAGTACCTCCTCAGATTAGCCACAGACCCCAACTGTGATCAAAACACTGACTCAGAATCAGCACTTCTCAGCTGAGATCCTTTGGAAATAGTACCTCGGCCATCTCTCTTTGATGGCTTAATGCAGAAAATGTTGATTCTAGATCAGCTCCTACTAACGTGACCCACAACACACCTGATCAAACTAATCAGCTAATCAACAAGTCTTCTCTGAAGCATGTGTAGGGCTCCGGAGAGAATGGGGTAGGACTGATCCAAATCCAGGGATGTGTTTCACAAAGCAGATAAAGCTGCATGATTTGAATAAAATATCAGTATTGCTATTTTACTGCTGCATATTGCATTTACTGCGACTTTTCCAACATCACCTTTTCAGGAATTAAAAAGACTTGTGTCTGTGAATATTGTTTCACTCCTCCATCCATTTCCATTCCATACATGGAAAACAAGCTACATACCAGTTTTTGTGATGTCACAAAAAACACAGATGTTCTGACTAGAGCAGTTTATCCCCACCGTTCATGATCGCAAACACGTTTTAAGGTTAAAAATTAAAATACTTTGGTTGGAAAACAAAGACCTCGATTCATTAGCACAGCCAGTAACTCACCTTGAGCTCTGATTGGTTGCCTTGTCAGAAACACTGATTGGTTAGAGACTCATTTGCATATTGTAGTCTGATGCAACATCAGAATTGCAGAGATCAACATCACAATAACTACTAACAAATTTGGGCCTAAATTGAGTAGCTAAACTGAGCAATTCTGTGTTGTGAAAAGTCCCCCTTAGCATTGGGATCTGCTAGTGTACACATTAGGTAAACATTTTTCATATGTTTTGATATATTTTGGACATTTCTATTGTCCTATTTACTACATTGTAAAAATGAACCCAGTAAATGTGCAAAAACATCAATGAGAGCAGCACAGAATTGTTGAGAATGTATAAAGTAAAATGTGAGCAGAGATTATGTATTTATTTTTGTGCAAATAAGGGATAATTACATTAACGTATGAAGAAAGCACTCATGCACAGGCAAAGGAAGGGGCAGCCCGGGGTCAGAAAACACCACACCTACTATATAGAGCCTGGATTCAATCAGAAAGCTGCTTTAAATGTCACCTCGCTCTCTACCAACATGTGGTATATTGTCACTGCTGCTTGTTTGCTTTTTCGTTGTTTAATTGCAATAATACATAAAGATTTAAAAAAAAAAAAAACAATCTGATTGAATCAAGGTCTATGAAACTAAACATCCCATAAATGGTTAAATACATACATATGTTTTTTTTTTAAAAAATGACAGAATATGAAGAAAAGAAGATTTAACAAAACATAAAAAATAGTTAGACACTAAACCTAATTCATATAATTTGTGAAAGGTTTGATTAATTTAATACACGATTTACCTCAATGTGCAGACCCCAAAAACTTTTTTTTTTTGTTTTTTTTTGAGAACAGTTTGTAAATTGTGGTTCCACAACTGAGGACATACACCCGCACTTGGTAAATACTACTTTCAAGATAGTGGTGACAATATATTCAAGAAGTGGACCAAGTGTTGAATTGAACTAAGAATATTTCCCCCATGTACTGTTTAAACAATGAGTACAGTAGCATTTACAGTGCCACAATAGTGGCAGAAGCAAGCACAAGATCATGTGCCACTACATACAGTGATACATTAAAGAAAGGAAAAAACAAGGAGGAAAAAAAATTACTAAAAACTTACTCAGTTCATGTCAGAGACACATACATCGCATGATAAAGTCAACCTCCACAGGCGTGGCCTCAGCACGCTAACGGAATTCAGCACGAACGCTTTGTGAAGGGTTTAGAAAGTGATAAAGCAAAAAGTAAATGTAAGCATACACATTAAGAATCTCCTTTACAATATACAGTTCTACAGAGTCTTTCACTTGACGATATATCTTGCTACAATATACAAACATTGTACTGTACACTCCACACTTTAAACGCTACTTTGTGAATGCAATGGAAATATGAGCGTCTATACCAACGTGAACAGGAGAGAAACAACATGGTGTGTAACAGCAGACCTGTTTGTGGAAGGCGACCACCTTCACCAGTCCAACTCTAAAGGCGCATCCCTGTAAATAAAGGCATCTGGATGATCTGGAATTCTTCACGGGTTGGATGGCAAATTACCAATGTGGAGAGGAAATACTTTTAACTTGGGCAGGAAGATCGTTTGAAAAATAAGAATCCATACAGACGTAATTTTTATGAAGGAATGTTAAAGGTCAGTCAGGTACTGCCCTCTACCTTATCATCTTGGGTAAGTACATCAGTTAGCACAGGCATGGTTGGCCCTCTTTCTACAAGAGCCAATGGGTTGCAGGACTCTGCGCCAGCCCTACGCAAATACACGTAACAGGGATGCTCTAATGTTTTCCAACCTATTCCATCTGCTTTAAAAGCTGTTGGCTTCTATTGTAAATGACTTTCAGAGTCGTTCTTTTAGCAGTAACAGATCAAAATTATGGTCTGTATTAATCAGCCATGCCACAGCGGCAGATATAGATGAGGCTGAAAAGCGTCAGAGCATCCCTTTAACTCTAGAACCTCTTGTTACCCAGGGCAGAAACAGTTCTGCAGTACAGGAACATAAGCAGTCAAATTGGCCACAAATGTATTAAAATAAAACAAATGCCCTGCAAAAAGCCACACCACAAAAAATAGCCCTAATGGCCATGACTTCACACTCTGTCCCCATTATGTATCCTCTGGTGCCTCTTCAGCTCTCCAGACCTGAAGAAGTTCTTGCCGCACTGGGCACAGTGAAAGGGCCTCTCGCCCGTGTGGATGCTTTGGTGGCCCTTGAGTCGCTCCAGCCTGGAGAAACTCTTGTCGCACTGGTTGCAGTGGTAAGGCTTTTCACCGGTGTGAATTCGCCTGTGCTCCTTCAGGTGTCCCGATTCAGAGAAGCTCTTTCCACACTGGTAGCACTGGTAGGGCCGCTCGCCGGTGTGCGTCCTGTGGTGCCTCTTCAGATCGCCTGATCTAAAGAAGCTCTTCTCGCACAGAGTGCAGCGGTGGGGTCTTTCACCCGTGTGAATGCGCTGGTGACCTCGCAAATGTCCGGAATCGGAGAAGGTCTTGTCACACTGGGGGCACTTGTAAGGCCGCTCCCCGCTGTGGATGCGGAGGTGTCTCTTTAGGTCCCCTGATCTGTAGAAGCGCTTGGCGCACTGCGGGCACTGGTAAGGCCTCTCTCCCGTGTGCATCCTCTCGTGCTGCTTCAGGTGCCCCGAGTCAGAGAAATTCTTGCCGCACTGTAGGCAGTGGTACGGCCGCTCTCCCGTGTGGATCCTCTCGTGCCTTTTGAGGTCTCCCGACGTGGGGAAATTCTTACCACACTGAAAGCAAGGGAACGGCCTTTCGCCGCTGTGGATTCTCTGGTGGCGCTTAATGTCGCTGATTCTGAAGTACTTGCCACAGTCCTGGCAGTGGTACGGCCTCTCCGCAGAGGGGTGGCTGTTGGGCTTGGGCGGCAGGTTAGCGAGAGCGTTGGGGAGAGCAGTAGTCAGAGATGTCGCAAGTGGTGCCGTTTTGGGATTTGCTCCGCCGCAGCAGGCTGTGAGGCACTCTCCTGTTTGCTGCTGAAGGTGCTGAGCTGTTCAAACACAGAAAGACGAACAGACAGTAAACAAGTGAAACTTCAGAGACGTGTCACTGGTGGTACATGGGTTTGCATGTAAATTGTGGAAATGCCCCTCACATAAAGTACAGGTAGTGTTCAATGTGGAGGAGTTCGATGGAGTAGTGTGGTATTTTAATGTATTTTAAATGCATTGCAATTACAAAAATAATTAAAAACATTAGAAAAAGCCCTCCTTAAGCAATGTTGACCTATTTTACAAAGCAGAAGTGCATTAAAGACCTGTTTCTTTCCCTCTGCAGCTGTCTGTCAACAAGGCCAAAGATCCCCACTGATTTTTACCCACACTCGAATTTTGCACATTTTTAAAAAAATATATATACATCCTATGTCCTGTACATCCTATATTCTGTACACATTTTAAACAGTACAGATATATACGGTGTATTGTAAGATTCCTAGCACACACTGCACAGTTGATTATTCATTCCAACCCTCACGTTCTCTATTCTAGCATATTCATGTACTGATCTTATTTATTTACTCTATGACACACGGCACAGTTTACACAATGTCTACTTCTCGATTGTATCTTTTACTTGATATTGTAGTCTTTTGTCTTGTATGTGTGAATAAACCACTAAAGCAAATTACTTGTGTACATCACAGTAAACTCTATTCTGATTCACGACGCAGTGCGCTTTAACGACGCAGTACTTTTTAATCAGAAGGTGTTTTAAACACTTGGACGCACCACTGTGTGATGGACTCACCGAAATGGAAGAAGTCCTCGACGCTCTCGTCCTCCTCTTTGACTTTCACGCCGGGCCCCAGCGAGCGGCCGTAGTGCTGAAACGGCGCCGCGCCCCGCGCTCCTGCTGTGGGTAGAAATTTAGAGCTAGAGGAGAGAGCCTGGTTCAGTTTGTTCCCGTAGTCCTAAAACAGAGGTGGGACAGTCATTGCTCTATGCTAGCTAACGTCGCTACACAAAAACAGCCACGGACATTTTGCGCGCCCGGCGGGGTTCAGGGGCGGAAAAGTGCGGGGAGGGGGCGACAAGGGGGCGAGGACACGGGGTCTGGATAAAGTACTCGACGTGAGGATTCTGTTTTTGTCACCAAAGGTGTCGAGTTCGGAGTTTAAATCGGTATTATTTGTGTAAACAATAGCCGAATAGACGGACCGAGCGAGCCCGTCTGAGGGGGACGCGGCGGCTAACAGGACGAGCTAACAGCTAACACACCGACTCTCCCTCCCCAGCGGACTCACCCCGGCGCCACACCCGCTCAGCCCGACAAAACACACTCTCTCAGACCACAGTCACTCACCATATCCACTCTACTCGCCCATCTGTTCAGGTTATCAGCGAAACTCATCGGGCACAGAGGAACGGGCACACAGAAGACAGTCACCGGAAGACTGTTGTGTTTACCCAAACGCAGCGCAGCCGAGAAGGGACCCAGCAGAGCCCCCTTTCGGCCCGGAGCGGCAGGGCAGGAACACACACCCTGTACTGAGCGCTTATAATGATCAAAATATGTTCATAAATAAAAGTAATTAATTATTCAATGCACATATACGCAAACTAAATTGTTACATTACTATTATTATTATTGTTATTATTGCTGCTGCTATCATTATTGTTGTTGTTATTATCATTATTACTATTAAAATGTAATTATAAATAAAATTAATTATTCAATACATAAATAAATTCATGAAATTGTTACATTTATAACCATCTGTTATAAGGAGGAGAGGTACTGAGAAATTCACGCATGAAACAGGGCACACATTTACTTTCCATGAGTTCATTATTGGCAATAAGGTCGGCAACAACGACAACAGTATAATAATAATAATAAGAATGACAACAACAGTAATATATTTAACAACAAGAATAACAACAATAATAATAAACTATGCAGATAATGATTATTGTAAATATTCTAACATGCATGTCCAGGTGATTGTTACATTTTTGGCTCCTTTTGCAAGAATATTTCTGCCTCTCTGAGGTTCAGTCCTTGATCCGTGACATCACGCACGCCCCCCCCACCACACCGCCTTATAACACACACACACACACACACACACACAGTTCCACCTATCCGTGTACGTTCTATATAAAATGGTCTTCTTTGAATTAAATACAATATATTTGTTTATCCACTCAGTAATAAAAAAGGGATAGCGCTGCATGCCATGAAGCCAAATAATAAATTATAGGGGCCAGTTTGTTGAACGCGGTCTCTGAATCGTCATCTCCCACCCCTCCGCCCCACCATCGACATCAAATAAATAAATAAATAAATAAATAAATAAAAAACTGATCATGCCAGGTTTTTGGGGGTGGTGAGGAACTGGCCCCCTCTCTCCGGAGTCTGTCTCTTTGTCCTGCGCGGCGCTCCGTACCCGGCCGGGACGAGCTCCGTGCGGGGAGGGGGGATCACGGTAGTCGGTGGTCGCGGCGCGGGGGGCGTCTGGGTCTGCGTTAGGAATGCAACAGCGAGGAGGTCTGCACTGACCCCCACTCTCACTGCAGAGCCGCCCGGTGAGTCCAGACTCCCGCACCCGCACCCACACCCACCCGCGCCTGCCTGGCGCCCGGCCTTTATTACCATTCTGCACAAATGACCAATAGAAAAAGGAAAATGTGCCTCAGACAGTGATTGTCAGTCTTTCTCCTGCAAGTGCTCTTTCATACGAGTTTTAATCTCATGCAACATCATGCACGGTGGTCGTCCACCCTGGTGTGCTGCAGTCGCCCCCCTTTCCAGCCTTCACGCAGCACAGAACCGAGAAGGACAACCTGGAAGACATTTTCTTTTCTCTCTCTTTCTCTCCCCCCTCCAAACCCTCACACTTGTCCAGCTAGCTAGATGTTGTCTGGGGGGTGCCGCTCTGTTCCCTGTCGAGACCTCCTGAAACAGCAGAACCAGGTTTGGGCTGCCCTTTCCACCCTGCTGCAACAAAATCTTCCTTTCAAAAATGTCCATGGCTTTTGTTTTGTAACCTGTGTCCAGGCCAGCTGCATCAACTGGCACTGCTGATGTTCTGGCTGCAGGATTAAAGTTGCATGATGCATGCAGTCATGATGATGAGATGTCATTATGTCACATCATGTCACTGAGTTGGTGAACATCATAATGTCTGTTTATTCTGGACGGTGAATGTGAGTGAATGTGAATATTAGTGGTCAAATGTCAATAATGTGCATAATTAATTTTCAGAATGTAAGAATAAAGGGTTCTATGAATGAAAGCATTGAAGGGGGACTGAGAGGTGGAATGATTATCATCATCGTGATGCAACACATGTTTATCTGAGCATCCAGGATAGTGCTGAAGAACCCAGACCAGCTATGAGTGCATGAGTCCGGATGGGTGTCAAGAACTGCATTTCTGCATTTGTCATTAAAGATTACTTGTGCAAACCTGTTCTTGGGGCTGGTTGTGCCTGAATTTAAATATTATGGCTAAAATCCTTATCCTTGTGGTAAAATTCACAACATTGTGTGTAAATGCCAAACTGACCCAGAATACTGCACAATTAAATGTAATAAATTATTAAAGAATGAGTGGCTTTTTGTTAAAATGTTATGTTTGAAAATATTTTTGTGTTCTTTTTATTTGTTGTAGTACCATACGATGCACTGCATATTATTTGTCTATCAATGTAAACTATTGATGTGGTTGATACACTATTGATATGATGCTTCATCCAGATTGTACTACACTGTATAGCAAAATGAAAATTCTGTCTATAATCAGCTGATGATGAGTAGAAATGATCATCTTTAAACATGGACATCCATGTACTATTGGTAGGACGAGGATCCCAGACTAATCATTCATTTGTAACTGACAGGTAATGTCTGCACTTGGGCCTCGTCTTGGAGACATAAACCTGGTGCTGACTAATTCTTGGTCCTGTTCTCTGTGTGAGGCCATATGAAGCTAATGAGGCATGTCTCTCTCTGTAATGCAGGTTGAAGCAGGGGAATGTCCACTCCAGATCCTCCGTTAGGAGGGACCCCTCGGCCCGGCCCCTCTCCGGGTCCGGGGCCATCTCCTGGGTCAATGCTGGGTCCGGGCCCCTCTCCTGGATCCTCACACAGCATGATGGGCCCGAGTCCCGGACCTCCAACCACATCCGGTCACTCTCTCCCGCAGCAGGGGCCTTCGGGATACACCCAGCAGGACAGCATGCACCAAATGCACAAAGTAAACACGCCGCATCTGCATGCATGTGTAGCTTGTACAAGTTATTTAGTAACATGCACTTATTTATTGAACGTTACTCATTTCTGCAGCCTCTGGAGGGCTTGCATGACAAGAACCTGGCTGAGGACTCTCGGTTCAGCCAGTTGAAAGGAGTGCCTATGAGAGCAGGAGCACACGCTGGCATGGGACCCCCACCCAGCCCTATGGACCAGCACTCACAAGGTACACACTTGAATGCATGTTAATACAGTAATAAATCCATTTAATTTACAGTAAAAGAAAATGCAGGGCTTTAAGAAGAACAAAACAAAAAACAGGAGAACACTCGAGACACTTCACGGGGGAAATTCTGAACTGCAGCGTCACAGAGCAGCAGCCAATCAGCAGCAAGGAGAAATAAATGACTTTCTTGGATTGGCTACTTTCAAGCCTACTGCCTCTGAGTACAGCTGACTGTGGTGTCCGGGCCTCATCCGCCACGCCCCCTCGTCCTCGTGCTGGTTGTTTATGTTTGGGGCGGCGCTGAGCAGTGGAGGTTCATTCTGTTCAGGTGTGTGACATAAACATAATAAAAAACAACCAGCACAAGGACGAGGGGGTGCAGCGGACGAGTCCAAAACATAAACAACCAGCACAAGGACGAGGGGGTGGCGGACGAGTCCCGGGCGCCACAAAAGCAAAAAAATGCAGAGGATATCTGCGGTTTCTACAAACAATTAGTTCGGTTCAATTAGACTGAAGTCACGACTGCTGAACCGCGTATAAGCGGGAGGTTACTATATATTTTACAAGATAATTCATGACTATTTTACATTACACATATACAGAGATAAACTCAGAAGACATTTGTATGTTTACTGGGTTTTTAAAGGTAAATAAAATTCGTATCATCAACATTGTAAAGAAATCACATCAAACCTACACTGAGCACCTGACACTGAAAAATGGTGGAATGGCCCTTTAATCATGATGCACTAAACATGTACAGTTATTAGTTTTGCTTCAGATTTCATATTTTAACCTATTTTTAGTTATTATATAATGAATTAAATAGTCAATTACACTATGAATTCCATTTGGATCCAGTTTAAATGCTGTTACAGTCTGTGTCTGTGTGTCATGTTTTGTTTTCTTCAGTGTCAAAAAATGCAAAAAGGTTTTCTCTTTCCACAAAATAAGACTTTGTTTTTATTACGATTCAAATTATAATAAAAGATCTGCTCTGGGTGGAAGTTTAGAATCTACAGTTTGCACAACAATTCTTTATTCATTTTGTCGAGTTATGAGTGAGAAATGATTAATATAAAACAATTAAATTAATAAGCAGTGATTATCATTTATCAGACGCTTTTATCCAAAGCGACTTCCATTCCCTAACTACAGGGGACAGTCTCCCTG
>JBBJLR010000111.1:416019-426019 GCA_037577145.1 Brachypetersius gabonensis
ATCACATCCCGCTCTGTTACTGGGAAACAATCACATCCCGCTCTGTTACTGGGAAACAATCACATCCCGCTCTGTTATTGGGAAACAATCAGGCAGGGCCAAATTACATTGCCTGTGTTTCGTGCCAAATCAGAGAGGAATACAGGGGTAGGGGTAGGAAAAAGGATATAAGCAAAAGAGAAAGGAAGAGAAGCAACAAACCTAACATTTTATTTCCTTTCTATTCTCCCCAGATACTAACGAGTGCCTTGACAATAACGGCGGCTGCTCTCACACCTGTAAGGACCTGAAGATCGGCTATGAGTGCCTCTGCCCTCCAGAATATCACCTGGTGGACAACAAACGCTGTGAAGGTGCTTATAGTTTTTGCAGGCCCAGCTGTCTGCTTATATTTGCCCTCAGCTGTGGGTTCATTAAAGTGTCTTCCTTGGTACAAAGGGTGTAATTTCCTTCTTTAAACTAAAAGCTGGTATTGAAACCCTGGAAGGTCTTACAGTAGAGATTAAGCGGAAAAAAATGACATTCTTTGTTTCTCTCTCTTTCTCTGTTCCTCAGACATTGATGAGTGTGCCGACCCCGACACCTGCTCTCAGGTGTGTGTTAATGTGGTGGGCGGCTTTAAGTGTGAGTGTGAAGAGGGCTATGAGATGGACCCCATGACCAAAGAGTGCAAGGCTGTTGCAGGTATTTTAGAAGATTTATGAGCTTTACTTTACTAATAAGTAGTTCTGGGGCAGTGATCACCAATCCTGCTCCTGGAGATCTTGCTTCTTGAGAAGTTCAGTTCCAGCGACAACAGACGTCTTCAGGAGTCCCTGATTCGCTGGATTGTTAAGTAAGGCGGGGCAGTCTGTTATCAGGTTGGAGCTAAACTTCCAGGAAAGTAGATCTCCAGGAGAAATGTTAGTGACCACTGATCTACAGGCTCACTACTACACTAACATGCCTGGTTTTACATTGTAATTACAATGTTATAACAAAATTACGTACATTGTTGTTTGCATATCGAGCAAAGCTACATTCTGTATCAAGGAGTTTTTCACTTTTGTTCATTTGTTTGTTTTGAGGATTTTTTTCTGTATGCAAAACAACATTTCATTACATTCAAATCATAATAAAATATCCTCTCTTAATTACAAGCACTTTTTTTCAGCTACAAGTGAAAAATGATTAACATGTTAGAAGATGGCAAAATGAGTTCCATTCCATTAACTGCTCATAACTCAAACTAGAGGTTTTTTTCCTTCTCCCCCAGGTAATGTTCCATACCTGTACTTCACCAACCATCATGAGGTGAGGAAGATGACGCTGGATAAGAGTGAGTACACCTGTCTGATTCCCAAACTGAAGAAGGCGGTGGCACTTGACATGGACATGCCTGGCCGAAGGATCTTCTGGTCTGATGTCTTCCTCAAAAAGATCTACAGGTGAGCAAAGGTCTCCAAACTTGATCACACACAATACTATCTATACAGTAATGTTCCAAGAGCACTCGCGTATAGTGAAAAACCTTGTTGTGTTTTGTTACAAATATGCCTAAAATGCCTATTTTTATAGTTTAAACCCTAAAGTTGCCCCCAAATCTGCTCCCAGAACACTATAACTTCATTTAAAAACCTTAAAGAAGATGTAAAGGTGAATGAAAAATCTGAAAACTTTATGGCTTAAAAAAACGCTAGCATTAGCAGTTAGCATTAGCAGTGTGTGGTGAGTCAAAAAAAAGACTCGTACTCAAAAGAAAGGGTTGAAATAACTCTCTCTAGCCACATGTTTAGACAGGGCAGAGCTTACTAATACTAAATACACTGAGATAAAGTGTAAAACAATAAAATACACGGAGCAGTCATGCTGCATGCTGCAGCAGGCTTCTTCTTCTTCTTCATTTTTTGGCGGTTGCAAACTTTTCAGTGTGTTACCGCCTCCGATGGGCTGGTGACGGTAATACAGTTCGGTTCTCAGAAAAAAAATTGCGTTACACTGAATCCCGAACGCGGATGCTGATCCGCGTAAAACTGAGGGGTTACTGTATAATAAGGCTTAAGGTTCAAGGGCCTTTTTAAGGCTTAGGGAGTGTTTCATTGCAGTCTTTAATACGATTTGAAGATTACAGGGCAGTGTAAGTAAATATCCTGTCTCTTGACTTTGCATTTTTTCCAGCACTCCCGTGGACCAGGCGGCCGACTCCTCCCACCACACCACTGTAATTGACAGCCAAATTTCTGCCCCTGAGGGTTTGGCGGTTGACTGGATCCATGGCAACATCTACTGGACTGACGGCGCTTTTGGTCTCATATCTGTGGCAACTACAGACGGCCTGAAGCGCAAAACTCTGATCAGAGAGGGGCTGAAAAAGCCAAGGGCCATCGTCGTAGACCCAGAGCACAAGTGAGTAACAGTCCATGCACAATCAGCATTACTCACACTCTGCTTTAACTTTTTGCTTTAAAAAATAGTCTTAGTTGCACCATTGGATGTACTCTGTAAAGTCAAACTTAACTCGAGTGTGAACCTGTGGGTTGAAGCTTATTATAATACACCTATAATATTAAAACAGTCCCTTTATGCTGATGGGTTAGCAGATCTAACATTTCTTCAAAAAGTGGATGTGACTGACAAAATCTGGAAGCAGATCTGAAATCAGCAAAAAAAAAACTGGTTTAGAAAAGTGTGTTGTGGTTTCTAAAGATTACAGTCTTTTTTTGTTGACCTGGGCAATCATACCACCCAGCACTAGCTGTCAGTCACTGTTAGTTAATCCGATTATTTCTTCTATTAACACCATTATTCAGAAGTAAATTAGCCAGTTAACCAGTGAATGATCTATATATTATATTGTCCCTGTAGCTTCATGTACTGGACAGACTGGGGGCATCCCGCCAGGATAGAGAAGAGCGGCTTGAACGGCGCCGACCGCTCCGCCCTGGTCACTGACAACATTGCCTGGCCCAGTGGCATCACTTTGGGTGAGTACGGCTGTACATTCACTTTAGACCTTGAGAACGAAGCCCCAGCTCAGGTCTGCTTTAAACCTTAGGCTAGATTTGAATACTGCATCAACATTGCAATTAACACTGAAAAGGTGATGCATTGATTTTACTTGATACAAATGTGTACAGAATTTCTACATTAATAAAATGAACACCATTATCACCGATTCTAAGTAAAGACAGACTCTTTATTGTGTCTTCTCTGGGTATTTCAGCATGGTTGAGCTTTGAAAGAGCCTTTTTTGTCTAAAGAGTGTCAATATGTGTGTGTGCAGACATGGTGAACCAGCGTCTGTACTGGGTGGACTCCAAATTGCACACACTCTCCAGCATCGGGGTCAACGGCGGCATGCGTCACACGCTCATCATCGACGAAGGGATGCTGGGTCATCCTCACTCGCTGACCGTGTTTGAGGTGCGTTTCATTGAACTAATCATCCCAACCATGATCCGCATACCAGCTGTTCAGCAAAAACGTGCAATTAACGAAGTATTAATGAACTATCAAGTTAAACTCCAAGTTAAGTTGGTTATTAGGTGAGTAGATCAAATTTTATCCTCTTCCTTTGGCTGTGAAGTTTCAGGAGGATTAGTCACGTCACACTCTTTCATGTCGACCTGCTTCAAGAGCTAAACTCACTCTGTAATTCCTCTCAGGCCAAACGCATCACTGAAACACTCACGAGGGTGCATGCCTGAAGTCTTTTACATTCTTTACAATCCAGCTTCAACTTATGCACTCTATACAGGGTTTTACCTTCAACAGAAAAGCCTCTGTTCTACCAGTCTGTTTAGGACTAAGAGTACTGCACTTCTGACCCTGGCGTTCTCCCGTTTGTCTTTATGTTCCACAGGAGAAAGTGTTCTGGACAGATGTATCAAGTAAAAGCATCATGAGTGCAAACCGTCTGACTGGAAAAGGCATTGTCAAGGTGGCAGAGAACCTGATGTCTCCTGAGGACATCGTGCTCCACCACAACCTCAAACAGCCCAACGGTGAGGGAGCACAACCAAACCTCGCCTTCATTCATTCTCATTCGGCTTTACAGTACTCTGTAATACCTGTAGAGTCAAAATAGTCAAAATAATAAACTCCAACATACACTTTACACCCTTAACCTATAAATAACCAATAACTAAAGGCAGAATTATATAAAATTCCAAAGAACACTTTAAAAAGTGGTGATACTTTGTATAGCGCTGCTCATAGTATTTTGTGTATATTTTTAGTATATTTTGTTTTTAAAACTATTTTGTTAGGATCATGCAGCTTGAAGACTCGACTTAATATGATAACTTTGTGCTCAGTTGATTCTACAGAAAAAAAGATAAAGAACTTCAGATATGGACGTTAATGAGTAATCAAGATCATGAGACTTCCCTTTTTCTCTCATTCTTACATACATTATATATTAGTTTGGTTGTAGTTACTGAATAACGAGCCTTAAGATCAACGCCTTGAGACTCCAGACTCACTGCAGTTTGGTGAAAATACGATAATAAGATTTAAAATGGATACAAAAATGACTGAGAATGTAAACTCTAGGTTAGCTCAGTAATAGGCCTGGGGTTTAAGGGGTTAACAGATGAGCTCCATGAATGATATTAGTTGCATCGCCCCATAACTATTGTTCTACTGCGCAGGTACAAACTGGTGTGAGGAGGGTAAGCAGGCGAATGGAGGCTGTGAGTATCTGTGTCTTCCGGCTCCTCGCATCAACCAGCGCTCGCCCAAATACACGTGCGCCTGCCCTGATCACATGGTCCTGGGCTCTGACATGAGGACGTGTGTGGAAGGTACGTGTGTGGCTTCTTATGAATATTTCCTAGCACTTTTTCTCAATGACACTGTTATGTTTTCACAATTAAGGCCCACTAGCACTTCTTGTACCTGGCTATTTTAGGGTATTCTTAAGTTATATGAATGGGGAATTGAGGCCTGGGTCATGTAGGGGTTAAACAGCATTTTAAAGATCCACACATGAACAAATACAGTTGTATGGAGGAGATTTAGGGGAAGTATATCATAAAGTGTACATAAAGTCACTTGAAAACAGCTCTTTTATTATTTTTAACACAGCACTCAGTAAATTGTCTATACCACAAAACTGGCATGTATTGTTTGGCGTTGCCAATCTTATTAAACCCACTTTTGTTCACACAGTTGATCAGAAAACAGAAAGTGCTGGAACTACAGCAGTGGTTCCACCCAGAGTCCCAGCCAGGACTACTGCTGCTACAGCAGCTGCTCCCGGACCTCGAAAAAACATTCCGCAAGACACAAACAGAGACGGGCAGTCGGCTACCAAGACTGAGATTACTCCAAATGAAGGTAAAGGCCACTATTTAATTACATGCATTCGTGATCCAACCTTGGTATCAGACACAATCTAGTTTAAAACTTGGGCTGCAACATATGTGCCACATTTATACACATGCTTTTCTGCACTGCTGACCTGCCAGTTATTAAAGTCAAACATGTCTTGAGCTGTACTTCAAATATTTAAAATAATTTCCAAAAATGAAAATGTAGAACTGACAACGACAAAACTACAAATTATACTTCGTTGCACATGATCACTTATTAAGAAAAAATGGGTGAGGTAGAGGCTTTAAGGCATTTTGATACAAATAACAGCATGAGACCCATTTGTTTATTGTTTAATGTATTGTGAGTCTGTAAGTGTTTTGATTATTTTCGTTCTGTAGGTTCGAGCGATGGGTATGTTGCAGTTGTAAGCACTTCCCAACATCCTGTTGCTCTCTATGTCATCCTACCAATAGGTATGTGTGTGATTTTGTTCTACATTATAAATGATATCTATTGCATTATTATAGAGTATTAGCTGTACAGACTCATATTTTCTCTTCTCTTCTTCAGTTGCGCTGTGTCTGACTGTGTTTGCCGCCATGTTGCTGTGGCGGCACTGGAGACTGAAGAACACCAACACCATCCACTTTGAAAACCCCGTCTATCAGAAGACAACAGAGGACCAGGTGCACATCTGCAGGAGCAACAGTCAAGACGGATACATCTACCCAGCGGTAAGAGAGTGTGCAGCATTCGGGCGCATGATAACACCTGCAGGCCGTCAGGTTTCCTGCTGTGACGGCTTCAGTTTGCACAAAACCTGAGCATCGAAAACGGGTCTCTGTGTTTGTTCTGCTGGAGATTTGCAGCATGAAGGTTGAGAGAATGTCCATTTTGTTGCAGTTAAACAGACTGTGCTGCTAGGCTTTATTTCTCTTAACTGATAGTTTAGCAAAAGCTAAAGTAAAATGCCCCTTAGCTTAACTGTAGTCAGTCAGCCAAGACATGAAAAATGAACAACATTCATGTTTTTTTATCTATGTGGCATATTGTTGTCCTTTTTCATACATTGCAGTCTGTAAGACAGTGTCAGAAACCACATAGGCAAGTCTTACTTAAAGGGCCCATATCCTACTTTTATTTAGTTTTTATATGATGTTTGCACAGTTTTACACTATACAAATAAAATAAAAACATTATTTTAACACAATTTTCTAATCTATTTTCATCCCTTAGAGTTAGATAGGCTGTTTTTGCTTCCGCGGCTTTAAAACAGATATATGTAAATGAGCTCTGTACTGTGCCTCACTTAGGAAGCAGTCAGGGCTGAAACACTCTTTATAACTTTAACACACAGATGTGCCGCATTAGCATTAGCCTTAGCCTTGTGGTTCCAGGGTAACAAACATGTCATGGCTGATTACATTTAGGGTAATGGGGAAAACTGTGTACGATTGTTTTGTGAATTATATACTGAGGATCTTTTTTTATTTGTTTTATATGTAATTTTCTTTATTTTCTCTCATCCCGTCTCTCTTTTTCTCTCAGCATCAGATGTTGAGTCTGGAAGATGAGGATGACATGGCGTGACCATTCTCTCAGCAAGACACAAATAACCCTGTGGGAAGTCAAATCTGAAGATTGAGAGGTCATTTGTAGATGCTTCTTGCACACCCGTATTTTTCTGGCTTTTATTGTTCTGCAACAAATACAGAACATGAAGTACTGTTTTCACACTTTGAGGAATAGCATCATCACAAAGCCACCATGGGTTTAGTTTTAATAACCTGGTTTAACTTTTGGGACCAAAAGATGCGGGAGACTCCACCCAGTCTCGGGGTTGGCCGAGGCATTTTATCTCCTCAGAATCGAAATTCCTCCCAAATATGAAGGACTTCTGCAATCCTTTTCTCAAGAGTCTATGTTTAATTCGGTAAGACTTTTTGGAGAAGCTCTGTGTGAGGACCACATGATACATTCATAAGCTTAATGGAGCAGAAAGCACTCAAAGCACGACACACTGTAAATTAGTTAGTGGTGGAGAATGCGGGCAAAGCATTCAGAAGACTGCAACTGTTTACTCGGGGCATTTACAAATGTGTTTGTTCACTTATGAATGTGTTATGTTTGTACTGTTGCTGTCCAGGAACATCTCAGGGCTTTACTCAAAAGTGTTACCCATGAGAGTTCATGCTATAGAATTATTGATAATATTTGATTATATTTTGTCTTATATGAAGGTTTAACACTCTTTACCTTGCACTATACCGGGTACATATTTGATATCCATATACTTATACACATGACCGTCCTTTCTGAATTTAAATGCCAGATTACATCACAAAGCGTCACAAAATGAAAGCTATCTTAAAGCTGAAGTTGGTAACAATACATTAAAAACAAACAGCCCCAAATTAGCGTGATGGCTAATAGGTGGCTACCTGCTTCCATTCACTGGTAACAGTATTAGTGGGTTTGTTTACGCTATTTATTTAAGGTAGGTGTAACTAAACTTCACTTATAGCCATCTGTCTGACGGTCATCTTGGCACCAAATAAGGCGAGCAGGGCGAGGTTAAAAGTACAGGAATGTTCCAAAGGGACCTTACGCAACTATTCAGGGAGGGAGAAGGTGCAGTTTTGATATGCTGGTGTTTTGCACTTGAAGCGCACAGTCCGTTACCTCTGACAGAGAATGAAGATGAAGCTAAAGCTTTACGATGTTTTGTTTTTATTTTATTTTATTTTCATTTTACGAACAATCTGTTCTTTCACTACCATTGTGCATTCGAACGCCTGTGCCTGTACGATTCCATCTGCAGCGTAGCTATGTGGCTTATCTTTTTGTCTTGGTTGACACATGCCTTATGATGAGAAGATTACACGTTGCCTTAAATGCTGTAGATCGAGCTTCTGCTCAGGTTGCGAGGTAGGCATTGTTCTGCTGCCCCCCCGTCCTTTCCCAGCCGTTTGGGTGAGGAACATAACAAGGAGCCTTTTGTCAGGGGTTAGAGTTAAGTTTGGGCTAGTGATAGGGATTAGATTAGGTTAGTGTTAGAGCTTAGTGTAAGGGTAACTGTGAATCACTTACAGTAACTAGGCTGCTGAATTGTACTCCACAGTTGTTTACCTCTGAAAGAGCTCGGCTGGGATGGGCAGAGAAAGCCACGATGAGATTCAGTCGTTTGAACCTGATATCAGTGCAGGAAGTCTTAAATATGAAAGAAAATGTGTACATAGTGCCTCTGTAAATACTCTTTTCTGTTGCTCCATGCTGTTTATTGAGTTTGTATATTTTAAACCTCACTTTTGTAAATAGGAAAATGTGCTTTATTTATTGCATATCGATACACGCTTTGTGTTTTTGTCCTGTGGTCTCTTGTGCCTGGGAGACACGGTCAGTCTTGTTTGAAAAACAAAACAGAAATGGGTCATGCACTATTAAGACGAGCCATGTTGACCTCAGAAATGCTATGATGTATAAATGACATCCGAGGACGCTTCCATGGGAGAAGAAATGGAAATCGCAATGTGAAGAAAAAAAAAAGAAAATGCAAAACAAATTGCAAAGTCTGTGCCTTCCCGTCTGCACACTTCTTAGGACTTTTCTGTTTTCTTCACTATACTGTAGATTGGTACAATGTGTCCTTTGGATTGAGTGCACAAAACCTAAACGGCACCATTTACCTGTTAGACCACTGTGCTTGATGGTTTCACGAAGGAAACAACTGACTTGTGTTTATTCATAGTTTTTTGTCCAATAAATAAATATGGTTTAAATGTTTTAAATAAAATGTTAGGAATCTATACATTAATTTCATATTTGTGTATTTTTTGTGGTAGGGGTGCGCCGATCCGATACCCAGCATTGGTGTCGGTCCTATACAGGCCAAAAAACTGGTTGATATATCAGATTTATATCGGCAGATTATCAGTGTTGCAGTATCAGTGGTGTCCGAGTTTGTAGATGACATTATGAGCTGCAACATTGATTTTTTGCTCTTGTATCATGAAACAGACCCTATCTTGGCTTGGTCCTAGTTTTCAAGACCTAGTTAATGGAATTGTTGCGTAAAAACACCCCATATGTAGCCAAGGTTTAGCCCTTTTTACTTTAGAACAGGAGCTCCAGGGCTAACAAACACTAGTCAAAAGTCGCTTGTAAACAATCACAGATTACCAGCAATAATATTCCTGTTAATTTCTGCTAAAAGTGGATTACTTGGACCCCACACAAAACACAGACGTGTTCCTCATCGTTCCTGCTGTACTGGTGCGCCACTGAATGACAGAAACTTCTGACCCTCACAAAGGCCTTCACAAAGAACAATTGCGCGTTGTTATGGAAATGCCAAAGAAACCAGTCACCACCAACGAAATCTCTCCAGTGTCTGACTGAAGTGCTCTACAGGCTTAAAGGCTCTGTGAGTAAACCTCATGAATAAACACAGATATGAGAGTGGTGGAACGGCGCAACACCAAAGGAAGACGCCCAGAAACCATTTGGAATGAATACCCCCCCACTCTTCTACTGGATCTGTCACCCTCTCCTCATTCATTATACATTTATTTTTCTCTGCTGATGGCTCCAGCTCCTCTGTCAGCTCAGACCTAAAGCAGCTCTTCTGCATAATTCATGGACTAATCAATACAGTAGACTGCACTGTAGTGTCTATCAAGTCAAGACTTATACAGTTAATGTT
>JBBJLR010000111.1:431019-438234 GCA_037577145.1 Brachypetersius gabonensis
GTTTTTAAAATGTTCTTACTATTAATCATTTATTGTAATCAGCTCTATGTGCATGGCCTTTTTGTTGCACCAATAGTGGCCCGAAAAGTTATTATTGATCACAGCAACTGAACTGTAGACATAACTGGAATCAGCTTTTATTGTTAGTAAAACTGAATTCCCTTTTTCATCAGTTTGAAGGTTACTGGAAAACCTTCTTTCAAATAAACATGCCATAAACACCCCATTTCATTTTATTCAACTTTAGATTTAGCTTAAACCTACAGACTGGGCTTGAAAGATGCTCAGAAAACCACCCTATAATAACATTTAAGAATCAGTTCAAGTCTATATTTAACTCGTGTACCTATATTATATTCTTTACCTCAAAAGAACAATTGAACAAAAATAAAAAAATAAAGACATACACTATGTGGACAAAAGTTTTGGTACGCCACCAACAGGGACTTTAATGACACTGCATTCAAATCCATAGACTTTAATAAGGAGTTGGTTCCCCTTTGCAGCTATAACAGCTTCCACTCTCCTTGAAAGATCGCAATAGCAATAGCACCCCCGTGTGGTCAGGTTAGTACACTGCACCCCTCGGCGCAGGTGAGCTCTTGAAAGTGCGATACCTGACGTTACAGGTGGTGACGTCAGCACGCTGCAAGAGGAAAACGGAACCGAGGAGCCCAAGACTGACCCGGGAGCCCAGTAAAACTGAATGGACTCGTTTTGTGCTGTTTCGGTTCGTGTGTAAACTGTGTGTTTAACCAGGGTTCTGTGAGGAGTGCGTGCGGGGACTTTGGACCATGTCTGCCTCGGCCGTGTTCGTGCTAGACCTCAAAGGCAAGGTGAGACCATTAAAACTCAAAACAGAAAACTACAGGAAGGAGCAGAGGGGCAGACCGGCCTGCAGGACAGAGGGGGGAGGCTTTCTGACGGATTTCTGGACAAGACCATGAAATACACTCCGACCAAAGTCAAAGTGAAAGTTTTAAAGTTAACCTTCACGTAGTTCTGAAACCTGAAATCTACCCTCACTGTTACACAGTTGCTTACGTCAGATGTGGGACTATAGAAGAATTACAGGACTGTAAAGATATATAAAATTAGATTATATAAGTTAACCCTTTATTTGCATTTTATTTGCATTGTTACAGCAGCAGAAGAAATTCAAAGCAGCACATTAAAATAAATAAAAAGCTACACAGTGCAACAGTATAATATTAAAGTACACTATACAAATGATACACAAATATAAATACTGATGAAGACATAAGAGAGCTAAAACAGTTCAGTAAAAAAACTATTTGTGTGTGTTATACACACACACACACACACACACATACACACTGTAAATGTGTCTATATAACGTACATACCTTTGTTATATACACATTGCACTTATTTGTTATACACCCTTTTTTTATATACACATTTTCTGTTTGGGGACAGTCTTATTGTCATATTAGTCGAGACAAGTAGAGTTTTTTGTAATGTCTATATACACAGTACATAGTAAAATCAAGAGCAACACAAGAGCAGAACACAAGTGCAACAGTACAACTAACTGAGGCAAGACAAGAAAATTCTGTGATTTTCTGAATACATTATAGAATGGTATGATATTCAAGTTAGCAATAATTAATTAGTAGTGCTATGCCTGAAGACTGAATCACAAACCTGACACAGCTTGACTCTTCTGTTTCAGTCTCTTAAAGAGATGCCAGATACATTAAACAGACAGAAAGTGTCTTTTCAGAAAAAAAAGAAAACTTTAACTGTGTAGTAAGCAGTTACATTCAAATACATCGCTTTCCTCGGTTCCTTTTTAGTTTAGCTGCATCTCGCCCTAATCCTACATTCGTCTGGTTCTGCTGGGTCGGCTTCTGGGCTGTCAGACTGGTGGCTGTCCAAATCATCAGACCCCAGGAATGATTCTGTTACTGTTACTGATTACTATTCCTCTATTACTGTTTTGGTCTGAAGTCTGAACTGTGTTTTAGCTCTCTTATGTCTTTATCTATCTCCACACCAAGATCCTGCAGGATACTAACACTCTGAACATCTGTGTGAGAGTTTGAACTTCAATTCTTTACTCGAAACTACTAAATTTACACTTTAATTGCATAGCAGATAAATAATATTTTATAGTAGATACTGTATAATTGATAGAAGATACTGAATAATTTATAGCAGACACTGAATTATTCATTGTAAATGCTGAATAATTAACAACAAATTCTCGATAAATCATTGTAGACACTGAATAATTTGTAGCAGATACTAAATAATTCATTGTAGATATGGTGTAATGTGTCTAAATGATAGTAATTTCTAATTCTAAATAATAGAACTTCTCTATATAGAGAATATTTTGTAGTAGTTAATTCACAATTTGGACAAATTAGTATTGATTACAATTTTACAGTTCACTGCACTCAATCATTTGTGCTAGATACTGAATAAAACCAGCCATTTATTATCTTAAAAGACGACTAAAATGTTTAAAGTTTGACAGGTTACAAACAGGGTCAGTGTCTTAATTCCAAACACCAAACATCAGCTGAAGGTAACAGGAGACGAGGGAGTTCTGCCTCCTTCACAGGAGCTTAAAGAAAACATGGGTGGGATCATTATGTACAGCAAACAAATGCACTGCAGCTGATGATACAGGATGATTTATGTCATTAGGTTTAATTTACTTCGCAAACAGTGACCACAAAAATATCAATTCATATCCTGGCTGGATGTGTTTACTACACACACACTAGGGTAAAAAACATCTGACCAAGGACATCTGCTTCATTCCTCATCCTCAAACATGAGCTTAGGCACGTTATTTGAGATATTACTACTGTGACGATAGATTGAGATTGCTGGGTTGTAGGGCTGTAATAAGAACTTGATTTTTAAAAAAATATCAATTGAGTGTTGCATTTTTGATGAACTAACAATGAATAGTTGGCAGTTGGTGAGGATAATACAAACTAGCAGTTACTGTATAAAATTCATACAAATAATTTAAGAAGTTATGCAGTTTGATGTGATACGTTGTACAGTATGTAATGAGCATATACACAGATTTAGTTTGTATTCTAAATTTACATGTATTTGCGGGGTCTTGCTGGTGTGGGTTTCCTGCCTTTCATTGTTGCTAGTGGCTCCCCCTTGTGGACAATGTTCAGACTGTTGAGCAGGGCTTTATTATGAAAGGCAGATTTCTTGTTTATCAGTCAAATTGCTAAGTAATTTGTAAGTGAATTGTTTAATCAAGAATACATTTTTAATTTAGTAACCATGAACACAAATTTAACTGAAAAGTAGAAACATTCCTAACTCACAATGTCATGTTGGACCATTTCTACTGGTCCGTTGGTCTAGTACTTACTTCCTAAAATAAAGATTGGTGGTGATGCAATTAGGCATTTATACTGAAAATACTTTGAATCGTTTGTTTTACGATGATTTTTGTGTTTTGATGTCTTAAGCTTGGTAAATCTGTTTAAAATGGTCTGAAATCTCTCGCATGTCTTTCTTCACACTCTTCAGGTGCTGATATGTCGCAACTACAAAGGCGATGTGGACATGTCTGAGATAGACCACTTCCTGCCCCTTCTGATGCAACAGGAAGAGGAAGGGCTGGTGTGCCCTGTAATTTCACATGGCAACGTCCACTTCATGTGGATTAAACACAGCAATCTTTACTGTATCCTTTTGACAGCTTGCCCAAAAATGCTGTGATTTATCATATTTTCCTCATTGATTCTTCGGTTATACTGTTTATATGTAATTACATAGTGATAAAACTAATTACACAATTACAGTCATATTTACGTGTTTTTAATAGTCGATTCCAAAAATTTTTTTTTTTTTTTTCGGACAACCCAGACTGCAACAGTTCCTCCAATTCAAATCATGGTAAAATATCAACTTAAGAATCAGAAAACCTTATTTATTCCAGAGGAAATTGCTCTGTGCTGACTGCCACAACACACAGACACAAAGAGACACTAGACACAATAGTAATGTAAAATAAAATAAAATAAGTCTAAATAAAATCTAAATAATCTGTAGATATAATAAAAATCTGTAGAAAAAACACCACAATATGAATATCCTATGCTACAAACAGAAATGCTTTGTATAATATCTATCTATGAGTAACGCAGCTGGGTGGAAAAGCTGTTGACCCAAATGGTGGTTTGTAATGAGTTATTGCACTACTAGAAGATCAGTAGTAGTTAAGAACTATGAAGTAATATTAAGTAATGATATTTTCTACTTAAATACATGAATATGCGATTGATTGAAAATTTAGAGGCTGCACTTTCTCTGCTTGGAGTTAGGAGTGAGAAATAATTTTTAGAATTAAAAGTACTGGGTGTTTTTTTTAACTGCGAGGGTTAATTTTGAATACTAGTTGGAAAAAGTGCTTTGAAAAAAGGTATAGACTAAATTATATTGGTGTATATGGAACCTTAACCTGATTACCTCACAGTGGTGGCTACAACCAATAAAAACTCCAATGCGTCCCTGGTCTACGCCTTTCTGTACAAACTGGTGGAGGTGAGGCCACTTTCAATTCACTGCATTTCAGAAGCGCCCAGTGTAGACATGTGGACACCTGGGGTCGGATTACACTCACAGGGTGTCCCTGTCTCAGGTGTTGCTCATTAACTGTGAAAGTTAATGTAGGTAAAGATTTTTTTAGGTTTAGCTTTTCACTGTTTGGAGAATTTAGAAAGTTTCACTTTAACGCTCTGCAGAGTCTCAGGTTAACTATTAAATTCCCCAAATCATAGAAAATCTTCCATGCTTTTCTAAAAATATTTGTATTTTGAACTCACTTGTGATGTCACAAACACCTACAATTTTATAATTTCAGTTTGGCCCCTGGTTTTCAACTTTCTAGTAGTCTTAGTAGGTAGTCTTAAAGATACAGTAACTCTATAGTGATTCTCATGGGAAGTGGACCTATAAAAATGAATATAAACTCATACAAACATCACAAGTGGACCTCAGGGAAAGCATAAATATGAGAAAAATGTATAATATTGGTTCTTCATTTCCATATGTTAGTAACGCCTACCATAAAGATTCCTTTATCATTGTATCATAAATGCACATAGTCATACAAATAATACATAAATTTTTTTTTAAGATAATTATCTGACAGTAAAGGAATGTACTGTAAATTGTCTTTAATGGGGGTGGGGTGGTTAGAATTTTACTGATACCAATATCAGTACTGATACTGATATTTATTGATACTTTTTTGATACTACTCTTCATAATTTGGTGCAAAACAATAAAGACATTACACAAAAACACACATGTTTGCTGCAGATGTTCTACTCAACAAATAGTCGGCATCAACTGTTTAAAACTGTCCGAATGCCTTAATGCGGTGTAAACACAGATAGCAACTCCGTTTCTCAGGAGCTTCAGGAGTGATCAGCCAGTAATCCGTCCCCAATTAGTACCACTTTCTTTATACCCATTCCTAGTCTTTTAATGTAATGCAGCTACTTTAAGTGGCGCCCCTGTAGAAGCTGGTATGTGCTAGAATTGGTCGGTTAGACCTCTTGAGCCTCAGAAGTGGATGCTCCATCTTCTTGATGACGAACACGATTAGAGTTCAAGGAAAGATCTACCAACAAATGCACTTCCAGGAACTGGGTCGGTAGGGGCCTAATGGGTAAAACATTTGCCCCCCCCATCTTTGTGTCATTGTGTCCTTGAGCAAGACACTTAACCCTCAGCTGCTCCAGGGGGACTGTCCCTTACAAACTAATGATTGTAAGTCGCTCTGGACAAGGACGTCTGCCAAATGCTCCTTTGCTCACTTGGTGCCATGCTGTCTATGGTTAGCAGAGGGTGGTCCATGACCATTTCCTTGATTTGTTGCACCATGGTATCAGCTACTCCGCCTCGTATGCTGACTCATCATTTTAGCTGATGAGGCCCATTACTGTAGAATCCAGGGCTAGACTGGGACAAAAAGGGGCGAGGGACCAGGGCTGGTATGCCCGATGGCCAGTCCAGCCCTGGTAGAATCATCAGCAGACCACAGTCATGGTTCAGCAAGGGGCTTAGGACACAGCCTGAGGGTGAACCTGTGCTCACTGAATGGTGTTCAGTGTGGCTGCTGACTCTCTTTGCTGCCATTGTCTCAGGAAATCTAAGATCCAGTTACAGGTACCAAATGGAGTTTTACAGCTAGAGACTGTGGTTCAGCTGTTGCTACCCAATTTACCGGCCCCTTCAACAGTCCATCAGTAAGGTGGAGCTACGATTATATTACTAAATAATATTAACAAAGTTGCATCTGATCATTTAGGGATAAGTTTTTTTTATCCCAAATGATGCAGAAAACCTATACATGCACACCTGACCAGCAGGACTGGTTGCTGTAAAGTGGGCTCCCAATGACATTACACACCCAAATAAATGCAGCAGCAGGAAATTCAACAAAGACACGTTCTTAAACAACTGCACTAGACACTTGCACTAGAATTCTTTTACAGGTCAATAATTCTTTTACTAGTTTCATACCTGTTTATCTGTTTATGTCCCAGCTTGTGCTCTTAGAGCTATCGAGTGGTAACTGGTGTTATGGATACATGAGGAAAACAGAAAAAAACCCAAATTGTTCAATACTATGCGACAATGCCAAGTTAGCTAGCTGAGTAATTTGCATAACACAATGTGACAGTGTCTCGTTAGCCAGCGGTTAGTTTACCCATTTAATGACTCACCCTGACATCACAGTAGCTACAGCAGCTGAGAGATGTAGTTGGAGCCACCACTGGTGTGCATGTGTACCTGCAGTTTTAGTTAGATTTAATTTCTCAATGTATTTCATTTTCACTTGCATTTAATTTAATCTTGTGTTTTGTTTTTTTTTAATGTTTGGCCTCATTTTAATATGATCATGCTGTGTTTATGTTCATAGTGTATTATAAAGCACTTTGAGATTACAGTGTGTGAAAGGTGCTTCCCTAAAAAAGACAAGCCATGCCCTTTAAATGGAGCTCAAGCACCATCTTCTATCCGAGGAAGAATAAAAGATACAGACTGTTGGATCTGGCTGAAATGCAACTTAACAGTCTTACATTCTAACAGTGTGTGTGTGTGTGTGTGTGTGTGTGTGTGTGTGTGAGTAAGTGAGTGAGTGAGTAAGTTAGTGAGTGAGTGAGTGGGTGAGTGAGTGAGTGTGCGTGTGTGT
>JBBJLR010000111.1:454468-473184 GCA_037577145.1 Brachypetersius gabonensis
GAGAGAGAGAGAGAGAGAGAGAGAGAGAGAGAGAGAGAGAGAGAGAGAGAGAGAGAGAGAGAGAGATATTATTGGAAAGCAGTGAATGGAAACAGATGACAGTCCTCTTGTGTGGAGCGTTATGATGATGATGCCAGTCAGTTCTAATAACTTATAGACGGTTGTGTGATATCAGGGGTTGTGTGATTTAAGCATACAGAAATAGCATCTTAACAACAGCTGTCGTCTGAGATATGAATTCTGAGGGATCATAAACGAAAGGCCTACAGAGAGGCTGAGCTACAGGGGATCAGACAAGAACATCTTATTGAGCTTAGTGTCACAGAAACATCCTTTTCAATAAACTCGGCTCAGCGCAAGTTTCAGTTTCAAATCAAATGGAAAAATCCCAAACCAGGTAAGTGCACCCAAAGACTAGAGGGAGTGACTGGGGTTACATCACTGTACGCAAGTGGAATTTCTGAGTGTCTTTAGCATTAGTCATTTCTCTACTTCCCTTCTGTGTAATGCTTTTATGATACTGGCCTTGTCAGCATTTACGACTGTGTATAAAGTGCAGGCTTGATCATCACTGGGTGGGGATTTAAAGTAACTGGTCTGTAATGAACGTCTATATTATTTCTGCATACCATCAACAGCTAATGTTCAAAAAAAGGTATACACTATACTCTTATTGTGGACACTCCATACATTGCCATTGTTATTTACACACATAGCCTAGATTTATAAGGCTCTTGGAATAACATGGTCCCACCACGCCCTCACATTATGATCCCATGCTTAATTTGAACAGTTGTGGAGCAGTTTACTGTGCTATTGGTGCAGTAAAACAGCTTCATGTTGCGAAATGTTTGTCATATACTTAATTATGATTGCAATATTTATTGCAATACTTTAAAATATGCTACTGAACTCTTCACACGATTAACATTTACTGAACTTCTTCTTTCATCAGGAGAGCCAAGGACTGGCTGCGATTCCTCAGGACGCTCCAAGCACACGCCAATAGCAATCCGAAACTGGTTGGAGGCTCATCTGTATTCGGGAAGCCTTTGTGACATCAGTAAGGTGTTATAAGGACATGATAATGATTAGCAAATGATACATTGTGCAGCTCTAATCTACACCCATGGAAATTTCCATTACCTGAAGCGCTGCTTTACCTGAGCAGCCTTAGAAGAAATATGTCAAGGCTGGACTGACTGATTCAGAAACTGCTCGCTGTAACATGCATGTCTCTCTGGAAACTCTAAAGTACAAGTTAAGGCATAACTCTAAACACAGAGCTGGCAACTACAGCAGATTCCTCCCAGCTGTAGCTCTAATCAATATGCAAAGTTTGTACCTGCACTCAGTCATGCACATGTTACTAATATTTAGTTAAACATCTTGGAAATAAACTTTGCATGAGGAAAGGAGAAGTTGCCATGTTGGAATAGTAAAAACTGCAATGGGTCACTTCTTGCATTCCTGTACAGGGTGGTCAGTCAGTTAGCTTTAAGTTAATCTTTATATCTGCAATGTGTTTGTTCTCTTGGAGGTACAAATGCTGATAAGGAAAGGCAAACATCAGCTATGTGTGAACTGCAGTTCCTCATTGTAAGAGTGTTTTTTTTTGTTCCATCCATCAGCCTACCGCAAAACACACACACATATGAAAAACACAAGGCAACCAGAAGCCCAGCTAAACAAGTTTGATCACCCAGTAGCATTTCTAGACTCTAGACATAGGCATCCTTGGCACTGGGTGCCACTGGTGGGTGAACGTGGACGGTTTTACCTTTAAAATTTGGTCTATAATCCTCCAAACACCCCCTTAACCCTATCCCTACACACCCCAACTAGCACCACTGTGACCAGATAGTTACAGAGATACATTTCCCAAAGTGTAACAGGCAAGTCTGGTATAAAGAGATAGTCCTTTATTTCAATAAAGGTACAAACGTTTCCAAAACTAAGGCACTGCAGTATTTAAAATGAATATCATTCAGTAATTATGACTGCATCTCAAAGTCTCCAAAGCCTTGTGGTCCAGGACTTGCTTTAGTGTTTGGATGCAGTAAGGTCTGGGTTCTTCCCAAGCCGAGAGGTAAATAGTATCAGGATGTTTTTAATGTGTTAATAGATGTTTTGATGTAAATTCATTAAGCCTACTACTATTGAAACTCTTAAATAAGGATTCCAGAATCAGCCCAGAGCTCTAGTCAACATGACTCCTCCCGGTCCAAGTATGCGGTTGTCTACTCAAAGAGATAACAATCCTCAAGCTCATAGGTCTCTAAAACGTCAAGTTTGGATCTGTATCTAAAGATCACCTTTCATTCATTCTGTGTTTGATCTCGGAAGGCAACAAGTCGAGCAGGCTGTCCTCTACGACCAGGCCGGTCAACTTCAGCAGGCTGCAGTCTGCTATTTCCATGGGCAAAGACTCCAGCCTGTTCCCTTTCAGCTCCAGATAGATCAGATGAGCCAGGTTCCCGACTCTTGGGGACAGAAAGGTAATACTGTTATTCCCCAGGGTCAAACTCCTCAGCCTTTTGCAGGAGAACAGCTCATCTGGAAGTGTTTCCAATAAGTTATAGGCTGCAGAAAAGTGCCAAAGACTTTGCAGGATCCCGATTTCAGGGGGGAGAGATGTTAGCTGGTTGTGAGAGAGGTCAAGGTGACGGAGTTTTGTGCAGTAGCAAAGTTTTGCAGACAGCTTCTGGATTTTGTTCCAGCTCATGTCGAGTGTCTCTAGTGAGCGCAGTTTGCTGATATGCTCAGGGATAGACGATATGGAGTTGTGCCACAGTCTGAGTGTGCTCAGGCGTCGGCAGTGCTGCAGGCTCAGGATCTCTTCCACGGTGGTCAGACTGTTCTCCCTCATGTCCAGTTCCTGCAGGTTGGCCAGGCTGAAGATGGCGCTGGGTAGACGCTCCAGTTCGCAGGCTGTCAGTTCCAGAGTGGCTAGGTTCACCAGCTTCTTCAGGCTGCTGAAGGCTTGCAGCCGGCTGCCCTCGTTATGCACACACAGCCTCAGCAGATGGCCGGACACGTCTGCCAACCCGGAAGGGATTTTGGCCAGTTTGCTACGCAAGGTCAGCACTCTGAGCTTCTTGAGCTCACGCAAGGTGTCCAAGTTGCTACTGCGAGACAGCTCATTGCTCAGTGGACCACATATATGGAGTTCCTCGAGGTTTTGCAAGGTGTGCATCCATATGGGTACCTGCTCTAGGCTTTCAAAACTCAGCCGAAGGACCTTCAAATTTTCCCGCAAATGGCTGAGGGCCAGCAGCTGAAGTTTAGCAGGACAGTGGATGAGGGAAAGTTCCTGCAAGGCTGTGAGTTGGGTCAAGGTTCCAGGGATTGTCACGTTGCTTATGAACTCCAGTTTCAGAGATTCTACTTCTGGGAGTTCAAACACAGTGTCCGGGATCCCCGGCAGCATGAACAAGTGCAGTTCCAAGCGATCACTTGAGTTCCGGGAGAGTCGTGTGCGAAGTTTCTTGACGGGCCATTCGTGGTTAAGGTTTACCTGACCCAACCTGCTCTCGCTCACCTCAGAGAGAAACACAGCGAATCGTTTAGCATAGAGGAGATCATACTGGTCGCTGAGGTGGAAGAGAAATGCAAAGTCATTTTTGACATCTGGGATGTCATTGATCCCTGTCTCCAGACGCACTTGGTCAAAAGAGTAGTCTTTCAACGGTCGATGGAACAGCCAGTAAAGGGAATAGATGCACAGAAGTCCATAGACTCCAACAAAGCAGATGTAACAGTAAGCCAGTTTAGAGAAGAGATGTGCTTTGTTGTGATTGCAGCAGAACAAGCTAAAACCAGTCAGGTCAGGTGGAACTACACAAGTGACCACAATCTTGATATTTGACACCAAGGCAACACTATAAATGGTGATGATGGCAAACTTTAAGACTTTAAGTGACGTCTGAAGAACATACATGAGGTAAAGGAGGTCTGTCTCTTCTACATGCGTCCGAAATGTCTTCACCCTTTCAAATAGGGCCTTGGCCTGCTCACCTTCCTTCTTGTCTAGGACAGATGTTCCAGACTCTGGCTCATCCTTCTGCGAGTCAGACACCACGGATGTAGACCGGATAAAAACTGATGTTTCATCCTCCTCAACAGGGCTTTCCACTGCAGCTGGTCTCCCATTGGTGCTCTTTCTCCATGTGACTGTCCGTTCGTCTTCTCTATCTTCAGACACCTCACTAATTGCCCGTGTGGTCCAAGGTGAGTCGAAACACTTCTTCAGGATTGACACAAACAGCTCAATCTTGGACGATGTCCCAGGGAACTTGAACCAGAAGCTGCTGGCCAACATGAAGATCATGGTTTGTACGACCACAAGGTAGGGGAAATACTTGGCGTACCAGTGGACTGCCCGCTCATAGCAGAAACTGTTCACGAAAACGTACTGGTGGATGTCCAGGTCATTCTTGCGTCCAAAAATCTCCACAATGTCAGGGGTGATCTGCTTAGTGATGGCGTACTCCCACGGGCTCACATTTTGTCTGGGCTGCCGGAGATGGTTGCAGTCCATTTCTTCATCTGACGTCCCACTGATGCGGTCTGGGAGACAGGAGATCTTCTCCTGAGTCAGCTACAAAAAGAGGAAGACAGATGAGAACCGGCAAATCTACATTCACATGCACTGCCGTTCAGAAGTCTGGAGTCAGTTGTTATTGTCTTAACAGTTCTTATCTATCTATCTATCTATCTATCTATCTATCTATCTATCTATCTATCTATCTATCTATCTATCTATCTCGAAACAATGTTAAAGGGGACATATTATGCAAAACTCACTTTAGTTATAATAGGTGCATGAGCTATACAAAACATAAATTTCACTGCACAAAATCCCTCTCACCAGTTTCATTATTGACAGTTTCAGTCCCAAAATAAATCCCTCTCACCAGTTTTATTATTGACAGTTTCAGTCCCTTTCAAAATAAGCCGTTTAAGAGCTCTGTCCCTTTTATGCAAATAAGACGTTGCTGGCCACGCCCCACCCATCCCATGCTTTAGCTGCGCGTTTAAATTCTTTTACATTAGAATCCATGTCCTTAACACTTGTGAATCCATTCCATCCATCCAATCTGTGACAGTGGTTCTAGCCTGTATGGTGACCAGGCTGAACGAGAAAGAAAGACTGAGAGATAAATTATGGACAAAAGTATTGAGACACTTAACACATGTGAAAAAGGCAGAAAACATCCAGCCCTATATGTTCGACCCCGAGTCAGACCCAGAGCAAGATGAACACAACACTTCATGTGTGATCTTCAACTAATCTAGTGGGTGGGGGCTCGACAGATGACGGGTTCTATGCAAATTTCCTTAGTGTGACATCACAATAAGGGAGCAATCTAAACGGCTCATTCTGAAAGGGCCTGAAACTGTGGAGAATAAAGCTGGTGAGTCTCTTTATGTGAGAGTGATTTTGTGCAAAGAACTTGTTGCCCATAGACCTTTTATAAGTTGTTTATTTTTTAAAAAGTGAGTTTTGCATAATAAGTCCCCTTTAACTAAAATATAGACAAGAAACCAAAGGTTTCTTTTAGGAACAAAGAGAAGTAATATACAATATTTCTCTACTTATAGTCGATTTGATGGCCTCAAGGAAATATTAATTTTATAATAAACATTCAAGCCTATCCAACTTACTAAGAATTACTTTAGCAATCATTTTGCACACATTTTACAGCCTCCTGCTATACTGGAGTTATACAGCAAAAATAAAAACATTAAATACAAATACTGGTTGTTCAACTCTGCCCTACAAAGCCAAAGTGCAGAAACTATGCCAAAGCTGAAACTGAGAAAAATGGCTTTAAAGTGTTTACTATTAGTATAGAGATTGCAGTTACTGCTATTCTGACACCTGATATTTTCTCTGACAAAGGAGAGTCCTAAACCCCATTTGTAGTCTAAATTCAATTTTGGTCATATATGTAGTTACTGCATTCTGTCTTTGTAGGGCAGAACTGTCCAGTGAAATATCTGCCATCACTGATATGATTTCAACACTATTATGCATTCTTAACACATCATACAGTATATATTTTATTCATTACAGGACTGTGAACAATGACAAGTATCATGTACTGACTTGCGGAAATCTCCAGCACTTGTCACACTAACCAGCGATCTCACATGCAGGAATGATTGGAGATAATGAGTTTGTCTCACTGGAGCAGTCCTTCAGTGACAGAGCTCTGGAGTGTTTCCGCAGGAACACGCTTGTATTGGCTGACATAAGACGGTGTGAATGAAATACTAAGCCCCAGAGAGTTGCTAATCCAATTCTTTTCGTATCTGGGTCAGGACAGTGCAAAAACAGGCAAGACTGTTGCGTTTTTCTCATACTCGAAGGTCAGCCTGTCTGATAAGAGCCCATGGATTATGCATTTAAACAGAGAGATTAGAACTCAGGTCGGGTTTTTCCACAACAAAATGTTTTGTACACTCTTTGTATATTTGGCACATTTATGACAACACTGCCTCTTGATTCTTAAAACAAAAACAATGTAACTGTTCCTAACTGGTTGGGGAGGGTGCACCATGTTGCAGTCTCCAAACACTGTTTCACCTCAGCAAGAAGGTTCTGGTTTGATTTCCAGACCTACAGCCAGTTTCTCTGGGTTCCTCCCACAGTCCAAAGACAAACAAGGTGAACTGGAGATGTTTACTTGTCCCTAGGTTTGAGTATGTTTGTGTGTCTATCCAATGACCCATATAGCACCTTTTACAGTAGAATGACTGAATAAATGAATGAATTAATGAATAAATGCATGACTGAATAAATGAATGAATGAATAAATGAATGAATGAATGAATGATTGAATAAATGAATGAAAGAATAAATGAATGACTGAATAAATGAATGAATAAATGAATGAATGAATGAATAAATGCATGACTGAATAAATGAATGAATGAATAAATGAATGAATAAATGAATGAATGAATAAATGAATGAATGAATGAATAAATGCATGACTGAATAAATGAATGAATGAATAAATGAATGAATGATTGAATAAATGAATTAATGAATAAATGAATGACTGAATAAATGAATTAATTAATTAATAAATGCATGACTGAATAAATGAATGAATGAATAAATGAATGAATGAATGAATGATTGAATAAATGAATGAATGAATAAATGAATGACTGAATAAATGAATGAATAAATGCATGACTGAATAAATGAATGAATGAATAAATGAATGAATGAATAAATGAATGAATGAATAAATGAATGAATGAATAAATGAATGAATAAATGAATGAATGAATGAATAAATGAATGAATAAATGAATGAATGAATAAATGAATGAATGAATGACTGAATAAATGCATGAATGAATGAATAAATGAATGAATGAATGAATAAATGAATGAATGAACGAATAAATGAATGAATAAATGAATGAATGAATAAATGCATGAATGAATAAATGAATGAATGAATGAATAAATGAATGAATAAATGAATGAATAAATGAATGACTGAATAAATGAATAAATACATGAATGAATGAATAAATAAATGAATAAATGAATAGATGCATGAATGAATGAATAAATAAATGAATGAATGAATGAGTGAATAATTAACTACCTGGGTGGATGGGTTTATCATTTAAAGGCATTAGAGATGCCAAACTCGTGTGTAAAAGTTGGGGCTGAATGACTCCAGCACATCTTAAAAGATCTAGAAATGACTTGAAGGTGACTTCTTCTCAGAGGTGGAGCTGGTGATAAGAAAGTGTACACAAGTCTGGAAAGTAACTGTACAATGAAAGAAGGTAGAAGCTAATCTGTTAATGCTGTTGATAGAACACACAAAGCAGCAGTCACACGGCTCTCCACTCCATCAGCACTAGAAGGCATGAGCAGTGAGGAGAATAATGGTGGACAGTGAGAGACAGGGTACCTGCACAGTGCACCCGAACACTCCAATCATCAGCATGGCTATGCACAGGTACTCGGAGAAGACGTCCCACCATGGTTTCAGGACCCGGAACTGAGTATTCTGTTCTGAAACGATGTTCCGAAACTCATTAACTGGAATCATCCTGGAATCTGAAAAATTAGAGCCGTTAGAAGAAGATCCATGCTCACGTTCCAAAGCGCTCGTTTAGGAACTGCTAAGTTTGATTAGCTTTACACAATTAGGCAAACAATTAAACCTATAAGATCTGTGTTAGGATTTGAGATTCCAGTTTAGAGTGGCACTCCGGTGAACTGGACTAAACATACACCTATTTATCCTTTAAACCTCAAACATATGTATCATTTGAAAGGGCCCATATTCTACATTTTTCCTTTTCTTCTAATTATTTGGTGTTATGTAGACAAAACAGCCCCAATTCATTATTATATGACCATTTCCTACCATCTCCTTACTTTAGAAGTAAACAGGCTGTAATCGTTAGTGCCTTTAAGTCTGGTAAATGTAAATGAGCGCTTGTGACATCACAAAAACTCCCAGAATGTTTCTGCTTAGGTTCCATACATGGCGTGTATGAAATATTTCATAACTTTAACAGTGTTTACATTCGGTTTACATTCGGTTTACATTCGGTTTTCCGTGATATCAGTTGGCATAAAAAAATGTTATGTGGGAAAAGTGCGGATAAATCAATGAATTATAAAATAATTAACAAGAGACTTAAACTGAGATAAACTTGAAGACTATACAGAAAATGTCTCTGTGGTTTGAGTCCATTGGTCCTCTGACAGATCTGGAGGAAGATGAAATGGAAATGAAAGGTGATATTTAATCTTAATGTGAATTATGATGCTCCTTTCATGTTTCATTTTCAGATAAGAATCGTTGTTCACAAAAAAGGATCTTCAAAATAGTAACTTAGCAGATGCATGAGCGAAGTATTGATTTAAATGAATGTAAAGCATTTTTTATTCCAAGCCATTTAGGAGCATTTCTATTGGTCCGTTCATCATGAACGTTTCCCACAAGGATGTAGAGAAATAAAGAAATTGAGTTTTCTTTGGTCTGAAACAGAAATAGAACGGTCGCACAGACGCAGCCTTGCAGAGAAACTGAAGTTCATTGTGTTTGTTTTGAATTTAGTGAAGGAGGTCATTTGGTTAAAGATGTTCATCTATTCAGAATGAGACCCCCTTCACTGTCGATCTGACATCCCGGTACGGAGGCGGGAGCACTGAGAGTCGGAGATATGATGATATTCATCATCACAAAAAATTACATCACCTTATATCTAGGGATGGGTATCGTTTGAATTCTTTCTGATTCCGTTTCTGGTTCTGCTGGTTCTTATCGATTCCACAAGGGTAAAAAAAACCAACTGTTTAAAACAAACTTTATTCAGAATGATTCAACCCAAACAGTCCACTAAATTATTAACAATAAAACTATTTACAATAAAACTATTTTTTATATAAATAACTGAAGAAAAATTATTATTATCATCGTGTAAAATTATTATTTTTTTTTGTTTTTTTAACAAATCTAGCGAAGCTCAACTAAAAACCGGTCCAGGCAGATTCGGTGTTTAAGAACCGATTTACAGAACCGAAATTAAAAAAACGAGTGGAACCGAATTTCCCTGATTATTATTTTCCTCCTCAGCACTGACTGACCGCAGGGTTCACTGCTGAGGGAACAATTAGTCCTGATTAACGGATTTAGTGAAAGTGCAGAAGGTGAAATGTATTTTTTATATTACAAATACAGAACGGATCAAGCATTTTTAAATGTATCATGATAATTATCGCCCAGCCCTATTCGAACAGCTCTAAAACACAGCGGGGCGTAAAAACAGCTGCATGTAGGTTAACTTTAATTCAGACTATGTTTGTGTGCTTGTTAAAATCTTCAAAACCTTTTTAATTTACTTGTTTTCAAGCTACACAATGGACAGCATAGCGTAATTAATTGAGCCGGTTCATGATAAAGCAGACATATTGGGCCAGTCGGGTCAGTTCATACAGCAAATACTGGGGAAGAAATGACCATGATTCCCAAAAACCATGTGCATGTGGGTTAAGGTAGTAAAACAGGGAGAGAGTGTTCGGACCCCCTTCACCACACCAGACTGATCTTTTATGTGGGAGGTTGTTCTCATTAACACAGACCCAGAGACACACGGCTTACAGCAAGCACCGCTGTAATGTTTTACTCTTCATCCAGCAGAACAGGGATCAACTCTACTGAGAGCGCGATCAGGTGTGATGTGGCGTCTCTACACACTTGGTTCTACAGTAACATTATAATAAAGTAAAGTCAAATGGCTCTTATAGCCACCCGGGAACACTCCACTGCACAGCAGCGCACGGTGTGAACCATGTGAAGTTCTCTCCCTCTATTTAATTCAATTCAAATTTAGTTAATATTGTGCTTTTTTCCGACCAGCGTTGTCAAAAAGCAGCTTCCCAGAGTCCAGGTCCGAGCCCTAATGAGAAAGAACTGCCTGAGCTGGAGGAAGAAACCTCGGGAGGAACGAAGACTCGTCGGGAAACCCGTCCTCCTCCGGTCGACCAGGAGAGAGAAAAGGAGTCTTAGTTTTTCTTTCTCTCTTCATCAAGTGAAGCCGCGGGCAGCCAGGAACACAGCGCCTGGGGAACAGTGTGTGGGAACTCAAGGGAACCTCAGAGGTGCCACTAGCAGTCCTGGGACTCAAACCAACAACCTTCTGCTCGCTGGGGCAAACCCCTAACCAGCAGACCGCCAAAGGTGACTGACATATCGCAGGTCATCCTTATACTGTGGGCCATGATTCGAATTACAGGGGGTACTGTACCCCCGATCAAGACCCGTGCCCCCCCCAAAAGAGCAGTTTGGGGGGGTTTCTTAACAGTATTATGAAGGCAGTAGCCCCCAATAACGGAGGGGTAATTCACACTCGGCTGTGGCCCTGATCGTCTCTGTCTCGTCCCAATTTTCACACGCAACTCCATGGAGTTGTATAAAGACTTTACTTTAATCGCTACTGTTCTGTCCTCTGTGTGGCACTCCTGCTCTGTGATGGGCAGTGGTTCAGGTGTGCCCACCCAAAGAGAACCAGACCCCTGAACTGTTAGAGAGCTGTCCCCCCGAGTGGAGACTTAAAGCCGAACGCTGGATGAGGAGTGATGTCCGGTATAACTCTGGAAGGCTGCACTAACACGGTTCCCCGAGGTTCTGCTGGGTTTAGTGTGAGTGGATGGGTACCTGCTGGGGGTCGTGGTTGCTCTCCTCCTCAGGACTGCAGGTGTACCGGGCCGTGCGGCTCCATGTGTGTGAGGGAGGTCCGTCCCGCCCGGGCCGCTCCTCTACCTCCCCGACAGACCAGCGACTCACTCCCCCTGAATCTTTACTCCGATTCGAGCGAATCGACTCTCCAGAACTCTTCTGAACACGTTTTTTTTTAAACCTAACCCTAAACCTAACGCTAAACCAAACTATCGATCAGTGACACACAGGGAAAAAAACAATGAGTGATAAATAATTACTAATAAAAAACAATCTGGTAGAACTGAGTGATGCATAAAGAGTCATTCGGCCTGAAAGTTTTGTTCATACAGAAAAGTAATATGACAAAAACTCCTAATACTATTGAAAACAAAATACTGATTTTTTCCCCCCAAATCGATCATAACTATTATCACTATATTGAAATATTATTCACAGAGCTGGGTGTTTTAAACCGGTTAAACTGTAAGAGCTGGGTGTTTTAAACCGGTTAAACTCTCTCATATTCTAATACCTGTATAATCCTTTGTCTTTACACGCTATAGACATTTGATTCACTGAACTCTTACGGTCGGAAGCGAGTCTCCGTACTGAGCCGTGAGATCTGGAGGCGCTCTGAGACTTATTCCACCGTGAAGTCATGAAACAAACTTCCAGATTTAACCGAGCACGACTTCGAGGACAACTCTGACTCATTCACAGCCTTTAACTCAACCCCATCACCGCCTGGTCAAGCTTCAGACTGCCGACACTACGGAGGCCTGGCGAGTGGAGCAGTGGCGCCGCCGTGTGGAGAAATTGGCGAAGTGCAGCATTAGTATAGTTTTTCGTCAGAAAGAGAGATGGGTGGATGAGTGTCTGCTGTTTTGTTATAAAGACCAAACATTGCAAAGTTTGTGTTTTTAACATCGAAACAAACCCCAAAAAAACTGCAAGCAAGAACTTGTCGATACTGAATGTCAATATAATAAACTGCAAGTCAAACGTTCGTATATTTTTTTTGCAAAACGACAGCAATTACTCAATAAGCAACAGGATTCTAAGATTTAAAAGACCTAATTTTACATTTTAACTCTGGATGCACAATAAAGCTGATGTCCTGTGCTCTCTGTGAAATTAAAGCTGTGAATGCACAATCCAGATGTGGACAGGGGGTCCTAAAAAACCTTCAGGATGTTAAAGTACTGAGGTCCTTGTAGATCTAGAGCGGAGCTTATTAGTTCATCCAGAATGTAGTGTTAGGTTCTATCTTGGATCGTTTTGGTCTTAAATAAAATGCAGGTTCTTTAAAAGTGAACTAACGGCACCCACAGAACAGAATGAGATTAAACCCAAATCTGAATTTTGGAACCAAATTTGAAACACTAAAATGGAAAACGTCCATCGTGCTTAAGCACCAGGATGTGTTACTTATCTCTGACCTGCACAAACGTGTCCTAACAGCCGCGTGTGCAGCTTTAAACTAAAGTTAACTTGGCCAACGTGCACACCTGAAAATAAATCCAGCATTAGAGACACAGATGTATTACAATAAACATATGCATTTTAATATACAACGTGTTGTACAATGTACTCGTTTGCTGGAAAATTTACAAAGCAGTCTTTAAATAATCACTGTTATTTATAAACTGTTAAAGGAAAAAACGCTTCCCTTTTCAAAGAAAAAGCCAGATTTAGAAAAAGCGCGGACATCGCTGTCCACACATGGCGCATGCGTGACAAGCCACAGACACAGTCCAGCTTCGTCCTCCGGAGAACTCGGCGTCCAAGCACACAGGGACAGAAAGGTCCAAAATAAATAAAAGGAAAAACTCTGCAGCTCTGTACAATGTACAAAAATTCCTGGAAAAGATGTAGCTTAAATCGCTGTAACAAATACATTTATTACTCAGATCTTTTTTTGTCTGCCTGTCAAAGAAAGGTGTCTTTGTTGTAATTTTTTTTTAAAGAGTGATGTTGGCCTCAAATTGGCAAAAGTCGCCTGAAGAACACCGCAAACGTTTTTCAGGGACCGCTGCGTCCGGCATCGACTGACCTTCGCGACCTTAACAGGCCCAGAGTACAGTCCTTCCAAAAAACCCTCTCCGTCTGGTTCTCCGCCTCTTTATGCTCTGGAGTTAATGCATGTTTCTGGTGCCACTTTGCTCAGATTTGGTCTTAGACTAAACCCTTTTTACAAGAGATATTGCATTGGCAACCCTTTCATAGCCCAGGCCAGTGTCTCCTAGAGCTCGCCCTGCAGTGTCTGGTCCCAACACACCTGTACTAAACTACACACCACAGCGATCAGTGTGTGACGGTAGCAGAGAAATACATGGAGAACAAGTTTCCAAGCTCCAGATTGAGCCCTAAGCTTAGTTTAATGAATATCTCAATGTGCATCACCGGTGATAATGGAATACAGTTCACTGTGGTACTGAGGAACCAGCCTTGGAGAAACCAAAACGGCCTCAATCTGCACTAGACAGCCAAGAGAAGGGATTCCCAGACCAGTCTTTAGGGTGGGAGTGTCTGAGGACCACTAAAGCTAGTTTGACTGGGTTCTCACCTCAGTGGAATCATCAATAATCTCAGTAATAAGCAAACAGTAAGGTGATTGGTCGATAAGTTAATTAACCTAGCCACCACTGAGTTAATTAGGTAATTAATTAATTAATTAATTAGGTAAATCAGCCAGTTGTGAATTTCTAACAGGTGTGTTAAAACTGTGGAAGCCTCAGGACTGACACCTGAATCACTGGTCTAGCATGAATCCCAGCCAGGTTACAGTTGGCCCAGTGGTCCCCATCGCTGGTCCTGCATGTTCTGGTGTTCTCCCAACTCCAACTCTCCTGACCCAAGTGATCCGCTGCCTAACAAGCCGTTCCTGAGCTGAAGTGCGCATCAGAAAGCAGGGAAACACTAAACTGTGCAGGAGACAGGAACTCTAGGACCAGGGCTGATGATTTTGAGTCCTAATCCTAGATAACCCTGCATTTTTACACCAACTCATGAAGGTCCTGGTCATCACCTGACACGTTCTAGCAGGGAAACACTGGATCCACTCAACAAGCCCCTTCAGGAAGATCAGTGCAAGCTGCCATGGGTGTCCTGGCTGGCCTTCATGCCCACTAGAGCAGCACAGAGGGTGGGATACTGACATGGCATGATAATGGCTTTTCTGCATTCACAAGAAAAAAAAAAAAAAAACAGACCTCAGCGTTTCTGGAGAGAGGTACTCTTGTGCGTTAACCCTGACCACCACAGGTCTGGTTAAAATAACTGGTCAATATTACAACTTTAGAAACTAACTCATGTGTGTGATCTGATCCCAAACCAAAACCATACCAGCTAAACTAGGCAGGTAAATTCTTATCCAACCAGGCTTCTCTGGTTTATGGTGGTTTATGGGGCTTTAGTAGGAATAACTTCAGCTTGTCAGTCTAGAGATACATTTATAGGTTCCTCTAGACGTTTTATGAACCCTGTGGTTGAGCGCTATGGTCCTGTGGTGTTGTAATGGTCTCTTTCGCTGAGGACTGTTACACTACTGATTTGTTCAGAACTTGAAGCACCAGAGCTAATGTGCGACGATAAGCTTGGCTGAAAAAGTAAGAGGGATGGAAAGAACACAAGAATGATAGAGGGAGATAGCAGGGAGGGGGGCAGAGGAAGGAGGCACTAGAGTTTCTGACAATCCTTTTGGCACGGCTCCATGGTCACTGCCACGCCGACCCCACTCCGTCCTGAAGTCATCTTTGTAACCTCTGTCCATGCATCCGTTTCAGGGTCGTAGCACTCCACACTGTCCAAGAAGGTGTTTCCATCATATCCACCTGTGAGGAGAGGAGAGAAGATGGAAGGAGAAGGTCAAAGTCAGTCCAGACACACATCCTGGAAGCCAGAAGAGTCGATTTGCTATTCTGAGCGTAGGCTGCGTACATCTTTAGGCAACTGTAAACAAATACTCCTGCCAGTTCCATGCTGACTGGTTCACTGGGCCAAACCCCTTTCACCTAATACTTTCAAAGAAGGAGTGTTCTTCTGGCCTGGGTACAAACTACTATTAGCTGAAACCCCATCCTTATAAATAACCAGCCCTGTCACTCAGCACTATCATTTTTCCACCACCAGAGGGCGCGAGTGACCCTCTAGATTACAAATTTAACAGAAACACTGCATCTTTAACAAAGTACTTCTACTAAAATGTCTATTAGAAAAAATAACCCACCCAGTGATCTTTGAAGACTATTGGTGGAGATGGTATATTGGTACCGGACTGGAAAATGTGAATCCTGTAACTCTAGTGTGAAACTGGACAGGCTCATACTGCGTCACTTTGTGGTTCGCCATGTGTTTTGCATCATGGAGAAGTAAAGCGTAATTTGAGCGTGACAGCTCATCTTAAGTGAAGTCTTTCAATTAAAAATAGCTCTTAAAATAAAAAAAAACAAAACATTGGATTAGTACTGGATGATACACAGGTTTCAGCATCTAACCACTGGGATCATATCCCACATCAGGGTTTCCCAACACACAACACAACCTAATCAGTCTCTTTAGGAGTATGTGAACACCAGAACATCCTCTGAGCTCACCAGACAGTCCACAATCTGCTCTAACCAAGCTCCCAGAAGATCTGTACCAGTTTTAGAGCCCTTGACGGCATGGTTTATATGTGGAGCTGGAAAAATGTATGAAAACTGGGCTGACAAACACTGTATTAGCAAAATACCTCAGCTGAGACATGCTTGTGAACCTGTCTGACCTCATCCAGTAAAAACACATTCATACCATCTAATCTAATCTCCTGATTAACTGCATCTTCTGTATTCATCTGGTGCTGAGCCACAGTATGAACTGCCTAGATGCTGCTAAAGCATGCACCTCTGGTTCTTCAGTGCTGATCAGGGCAGAGCAACTGCTGCAGTCATGCGACTGGCAAATTTGTGTCAAAGTTCATCAAGCTGGAACTTGCAGCGTCATTGCTCCTGGAAATCTGCAGAAGCCCTGAACAACTGAGCTCTGAGGCTCTTCAGAAGCAAGGTTTGATACAGCTGGCCTACAGCTCCCTAGCTGACCGCAGGCTGAACCAGGTTGGGGTTCTCACCCAGAGCGTAGATTTGGCCGTGGTGTGTGGTCACACCCAGAGCGCTTCGCCGGTGTCTCATGGACGAAATGAAGGTCCAGCTGTCCATCTCCACGTCGTAACGCTCCACCGTGTTCAGCTGGTTGGTGCCGTCATAGCCGCCCATCACATAGATATGATTACCCAGTGCACACACACCTGGAGAACACACACACACACACATGGCAGAATGACTCAACTCTCTTTACAGTAAATTAGAGAACCAAGGTGTGGTTTCCCTTCATCTGGGAAGGAAAAAGTGAAGGGTTCAATGAACACACTTGTTTATTCTGACCCACAGTGGCTTCGCTTATCTAGAATTCATGACACTGTTACTGAACTTGCTGCAGTGGAATCATGACATTGCAGAAAGCACTTGTTAATGATTTAACTCTGATCTACATGACTTGGAAAAGTAAAAAGGACAAGGGCCACATTAATGTGCATGAACTTCTGCAGGCTACTTTCCTACTGCGCAGATTTGGGGAACAAAATAAATACTTTGCCCTTAAATTTCATGGTAAATGCGAGAAACCCTAGAAATACAGCTGGCATCATAACATCACACATTCTAAAGCTTCGCAATTAGCCCATAAGACAATCCAGGAGTTTTAACAGCTGAGAAAAGACTAAACCCAGGACTGCAACCAAAACTAAGAAGTCTAAGAAGAAAATTGAAGACCATCACGGTGGCAAAAAACACAAAAGCCTCAAAGTTTCAACAAGGCACAAACTGTATTTACTGGAGCAACATATGTAACATAAAACGTCTATCAACCAGCCACAGTACTTCTCATCCTCCAACCATTGCTCATTGAATTTGCATTGGCCCAGTGTTTAAAGGTGTTTAGTCCTTCAAACACTGCCCCCTGTGCTATAGGCAGTGACTGCGCTGGAAAAAAATACTGTTTAAAAATAGAACGAAAAAATAAGTTTAACAGGAACAGATTTCTCTCTAGTATTAATTTAATGCCACTCCTTTTAAAATTCCAGACTTTGCAATAATTTAAGTTTACAAATTTTTAGACATTTAAAACTTTTCAAGGATCTGCGGGGGCCTGCAATTTTATATTATCGTTTTGAGTGCCCAGGACCTACCCTGAGTACTGCAGGGGAAAATTTATAGTTCACCTGTTTGCAGTGTTTTATTCTATAGTTTGCAGTATTTTAGAATCTCATTCTCCACATATAATCAGTGTGGTGTGTTCTGTCTGTCATTTGTCACATGCAGAATGTCTGTCACATACGTCCCTCCAGTCTGGTGAGACATGATGTCCATCACTATAAGGCCATAAAAGACCATGTGTGCTACCATTTAAGGTATGGTTTGATGTGACAGAGCAGCTTACTGGCAATTAGAAGGCCAGGACATACTAACAGTCTAGAAAAGGGGATGAAAACTCGACCAAAATCTAACTAACATGATGACTGCGTGTCTAACAAGCGTCCCCTGAGCACGCGCTGAGCACATGCTCATTCCACATGACAAAACGTCCATCATCCTACGTGTTTCTGTTTCTCTTCTGATAACAATATTTTGTAATCATTAGAAACACACTTTTCCATACCAGTTTTTCATGCTGATTTCAAATCTGTTGTCAGTTTGCAATAGACTTGCATGCGGTTTTTATTAAAGCGCAGCTCCAATCAAGAACTGTTTCAATATTTTCAGTGTGAAGTCAGACAGGCCACACTGTGGCATAGATATAATGATCAGAGTCAGTCAGCTACCACTGTTTCTTCACAAACACTCAGCATATGATTATTATATCATCATTATACACCAACTATCATGCAGTATAGTGTTGTCAAAAGACCCGGTGCTTCGGTACCAAGTCTATACTAAAAAATTTAAATGTTACGGAACCAGGTTTTCTGAAGTATCGGTGGTACCGAGCACCCGGTCGACCCGGTTCTTTCTGCACTACCCAATAGGTGCAGCTGTGTCTTCTTGGTAAAAGCACAGAGACACGGCGACCGGCGCTGCTGCTGCTGATGTGGCGGCTCTGAATCCGCACATTGGAAAGAAAAGGGGAAAGAGCCGCGTGTGGAAGTATTTTGTTTTTGCGGCTGATGACAAGGACAATCACTGATCACCAGAAACCTGTTTGTAAGCTTGTCATTGTAGTTTTATGTCAAAAGGAAAAAATACTTCAAACCTTATAAAACACCTCAAAGACAGTCACCCAGATTTAATGAAAGAATTCCAGGTCAGTTTTAATTTTATTTTATATTTATAGCTTTTGTTATAAAAATATACCTCATATTAATTTGAATGTCGGATTGATATAAACATTACCGTTTGTTTAGTTAATCGTTAGCATAAGCGCGGCTAATGCTAACGCGAGTATCAGAATAAAGTTTCTTTATTAACTATT
>JBBJLR010000111.1:473799-487734 GCA_037577145.1 Brachypetersius gabonensis
AAATTGGTACCGAGAACCGTGGATTTTCACTGGTATTGGTACCGAATACTGAAATTTTGGTACCGTGACAACACTAATGCAGTATAGAACCAGCTTCATCACAAACACTGTACCTGCAGGTAAAACTAATCACAGATCTGAAATCAGCAGGAAAAACACTACAGAACCCACAGAAACTGATCTGGGATGATTTTATCCCGTGTAATCACTCGCGGCCCCTTACCGGCTCCACTGCGGACAGTGTTCATGGCCGCGGTGCTTCTCCACTCGTCTCTCTCCGGGTTGTAGCATTCCACCGAGCTCAGCCGGTGCGTGCCGTCAAACCCGCCCACTGCGTAGAGGAGGCGATTAATGACAGCCACGCCCACCCCGATACGTCGCGTCAGCATGGGGGCGACAAGCTGCCATGAGTCTCTTTCTGGGTCGTACCTGCATGGGCGACGCACACGCACACGCACACGCACACACTCAAATAAGCACCAACAGATGCTGGCACAACAAAGTCAAAAGACATAACTGAGCCATTCGGGTCATCCAACCAAAGCTAAAGGGCGCTCGGACTGCTGCTTCCTGAACAGCTACATGCAACAGAGGCTTTACACAGCAAGGACACAGATGGTCCTTCCTCTTCAGAGCTGGTTTGAATAGATTCACACAAGAGCTCTACAGTGCACCAACGTCACAAAACAAGTGGAACGTTTGCATGAGGACATCGTGTTTAAGGATAACGAGGGGACTTCCACCAATTTTTCACAGATTCTGCAAAATTAAATGGTTCAGAGCAGGCTGATCCCTGTTCTAGAGAAACGTCCGTCAGCATTTTTCTCAGAGCTGAATTCAGGAACCCGACACCTGATACAATGTGTGGTCCATAAATGCTACCATACCAAGATAAAACAGTAACAAATGTCTTGTCTTAGACACTGTTTAACTCCATTCTTGGTTCTGTAGACTGTATTTAACACGTGTTACTGTTGTAAAGATACACGCAGTGTGTTACTGTTTTATTAACATTACATATTAAATCTCATGTCTGGGTGCACGTCATTTCGGATGGTAAATAAAATGTGTTGTAGAAATCCCAGGCTCCTACTACCACCACGGTAAAGTCGGTAACTACTATCACGAAACACTTTACCAAAAACTCTTTTAAACATCTGGGAGTCGGGAGCATGAGGAACTGCAGCAAGATCGCAGTTTCTTTGAGCATCTGTGGAAAGGTGTGACTGAGGTTGCTAATAATAGAACGCTCTCTGTTCCTTCTTCATTTAGGCTCTGCTTTGTTCTATCTGAGTCCCGACAGTGATCACCACACGCACTTCCTCTTTTCTTACCGTCATGGCAAAAAGCCATTTTGAGATTAGCTCTAAATAATAAGTGTGTGTGCGTGAGACACGGAGGGAGAAATGGTTCTTAAGGCTACAAGGGGATTTTGTGGAAATGCTGCCTGACGTCATCACCTAAACAAAGCAAAAAGATTCAGACCTCAGGAGGAAAACAGCAAAATAATAATAAAACAAAAATACATTAAATACAAAGTTATGGAAACAAATACGACTGCCCATCACAAAGTCACAGACAAACTACCCCACAGTAAATGAACACCTTTAAAAGTGAGAATACTAGTCCTAAAATGTGGACATTTCCATATTGACCTCAGTACTAGCATTTGTTTGTGAAACAAAGAACTGTTTTCACTCAAAAACTATCCTCTTTACAGTACTCTAGTAAATGTTTATTTAAATAAAGATGAATTACTACGTTAGTACTTGCTTTTTCCAAAACCTTTGACAGATACCCTTCAGCCAGTCTCACATTACCCTGAAGGAGGCTTCCTGCTCCACCAATGGGAATTCAACAATGAGTTGCAAAATCCTTTCGGCTTCCGTGCTCTTTCTATAAAGCCTGAGTGCGCTGAGGGAATGTCACCAGTCAGGTTTTACTGGCCTTGCTAACGCTCTCCGAAAGCCCATTAACACGAGTCTGACTGTTACTGAAACTATCATCAGGCACTGAGCATGTACTTTGGATTACAATCAGTTAAATACATCAGGTATTGTTATAGTTTTGACTAAAATGTGTGACTAAATGATCAGCAGACAGCTGGGACACAAGCAGCTGATTCTGCATTTCACTCTGATCTGGAAACAAAGAGGAACTGTAAGGATGATGATGAATGTGTGCGCTCTAAAAGGTCACCTGGTACTGAGTTACATCACAAACGCCTGGAACATACATACACTGAATTATCAGGTACTCAAATGTTACATTTGAACTAGGGCTGTCACAATTACAAGAGTCGATTGTATTACCCGACAACATCACAGCCTCACTGTTTTTTTCGTGGAATATATACATTTTCATACATTTAAGTGCTAAGCTATTAAGAAAAATATAATTTACGAATTTTGTAACAGATATATTGACGTAAATTCAGCTACATTTCCATATTAAAAAAAATACCTATAAATGTTTTGGCACTGTGGAGAGAAAAACATAGACGTCTTGGGATGGTGAAACACTGCTGTACTCAGCGGTTTGACAGTAGCCAATCCGAAAACACTATTTATTTATCTATTTATTTATGCTGCTAATTGGCTGCTACCCTTTGTGACGCAGCTGCAGTCCAGAATTTCCCCCGTGGAGCGTCTCGAGTGTCCTCGTATTTACCTGCTTATTCCAAATAAAGTGACAGCACATACCAAAGAAAAGGCGCTGCATGAATTCCAGTCCAGTCTATACAGGCCTAACATCAGTATTTACATTCTAGCACTGCGGGAGTTCAGTGTAAACTGTACAGTACTGATACGGGTTTACCTTTACATTTTCTTTAGGGTGAGTTTAAAATTAAATTAAAATGTTTTGGGAACACATCTGGGGCATATTTAGGGTTTAAACTATAAAAAATAGGCTTTTTTTTTTTAACCACATCACAATTTTTCACTATACATGGGTGCACTTGGAACGTGCTTAACCATTATAATCATGAGACTGACAGTCCTAATTTGTATTAAATTAATGACTTGAATGGCAAAAAAATGGGCCTTGCCTTTCTACACTGTTGTGATGGATGCAGCCATGGGATCCTCCAACGGCGTAGATCATACCATCGATGACCCCGACCCCGATCCTGTTCCGCGGGACGCTCATGGGTGCGCACGGGAGCCAGCAGTTGTTCATTGGGTTGTAGCAGTCCAGCATGTTGGAGTCCATGTTGCCGTCTGGGGCGTTGTTACGTCCGCCGACGGCGTAGAAGAGTCCGCTGATGACGCACGCCGCCAGCCCGCTGCGAGGCACCTGCAGGTCGGCCAGCCGCAGCCATGCCCCCGTGCAGGGGTTAAAAGCCTCCAGGTAGCAGAGTGACTGCCGGAAGTACCCTCCAGCTGTGTAGATGAGCTGGGGCACTTTGGGGGTGCGGCAGGAGATGACCTTGGTGGGTTTGTGGAGCGTGAGTTCCTCGAAGATCTGAGACAGGTAGTCCTTGCTCTGCGCGTCCCACTCGAAGTGCTCCAGCTGCCTCTGCAGGAAGTGAGGTGTGAGCGAGTGGCAGCGCACAGCCTGCAGCAGGGCCTGGACATACGGCCGGCGGTTTTCACGGTCATACTGCACCCACGCCACACACGCGTGGAACACTTCTGACTCACAGCGAACGTTCAGCTCGTCGCGGCTGATCAGAGTCACCAGCTGGCAGTGGGACAGGTTGAAGAACTCCTCCTGCGTCGCCACCTTTAAGAGCAGAAGTAAACAAACCGAAATATATAAAGACAAAAAAATAAAAAAGCTGTAACAAAAGGTCGGCACAAAATCCAGCTTAATACAGCTGACTGTGGCCCGTCTACGACATTTTTGTATTTAATTTTTTCCCCTGAGGTCTGCATATGTGTTTACGTTCATCAGGAAAAGTAATAATTCACTTTTAAATGACTATTTTCCCAGCACCTGTTTATCCCTTTGAATAAAACATGCTATGTTTGTTGATCTGCCTTTAGGACTCATATGTAAATGAGCTCCCTCCTCTTCCCTGTGTTGTGCCTCATTCAATAAAGCAGTCCAAACACACCATAAAGTCCAAATGAGTTGCTATAGGCCGAATAAACTTGTAAACCTACCCTTTTTCTGACATAATTTTCGTTTGGTTTCCAACTATGAATGTTTAACAATAAAAGAGCAAAAAAGTAGTTTTTCCATGATATTGGATTTTTTTTTTTTTTTTTTTAAACCTTGTTCAGCAGATATGGATCATGTTGGGATATCCCAGCCTGTACTTTAACATTAAATAAGCCTAAAGCCAACTAACCTGACAGTGCTGAACAAAGGCAACATTTTTGGCAATCATTCCTACTAAATGGAGCAACAGAGCAGAAGAACTAGTATGAAGACTTCCCCGGAATCTCACACAGGTATGGCACACTGACCGGGTGTTTGGGATCTGTGGGAGAACTTCAGCTGGGTGTGCCCTGGGATTTAGGCCAAGCTGCTGATCTCTACAGTGAGTTTAGCTGGTAGGGTAGGTATGTACAGGAATGTTGGATTAGTGGGCACATTACTGTGAGAGAGAACAGAAACTAAAATCTTCCTCTTTACGCTGAATAGTGGAGGAACAATAGAAATGCATGACTTTAGAAACCTGATACGCCTAATTACTTTACTCACTGGATTGAAGCAAGCAGTGCCCACACATTCTTTTAAATTTCATTCTTTTTTGAGTGTGTCAGCAGCTTTTCTAGAAGTTACCATGACTTGTGCCAGTCTGGGAAACACCTGTACTTCTCAGGAACACATAAAATGCATTTTATTGCAACAGGACAGGTAAGCCTTGCCTACTCACACCCACACATGCCTTCCAAATGCACTCACTGCATTCTTAAACACCACGTAACTTTATGCAAGTCATGGCAGAGAGGATAAACTTCTAAAGAAGGAAACATTAACTGTTGGTTATCCTTAGATAAACTCAAGTCTTACAAAACGCAGTAACACCCCTAACAGCCAACGTGCCCACTGTGAACAGTGCAAACACATAAAACAGACTGTATTCGTGGAAATAAACCCATACTGTGATTTCCTTCATTTTCTGCATCTATGAATGCACAGATCCAGATCCAGATAAAGAAGCCTTCTGGGTACAGCAATCATGAAGCACTTAGTTCAACACAACAACCATGAAATGCAGACAAATGTGCATTTTCTGCCCTGTATCCAGTTTCCCACACTCACATTAAGCCTAGATTCTCCATTTTTACAGAAACCTGGTCCAAGACTAGGCTTAGACCATGTCTGGGACACTGACCTTTAAACTCCCAAATTAATATACCTGTACTTTACGTTCCGAACTACATGAAAAATCATTTTCTGTGCTTTGGTGAGTTTACTGGCAAGTTATGAATGATTAAGGTGTGCACTGAAGATCGGGTCACCTCTTGTGGACATGTGAGTTTACTGAGGTGTATGTGAATTTCTCTCGGCGCTGGTTAGAAATGTCATTTTTAGAAAAAACTAAACTTGGTGGCTCGGCTGACGGCCTTTTTTGCTTATTAATAAGTTGTTTGTTTGTTGTACATGTAGATAACAGGGTTGCCAACTCTCATGCATAGAGACTCATGCATCAGTGAGACTAATATAAAAATAATAGAAGTATTACAACAACCTTATAATGAAAAATATACATATAATTTAGTTTATCTCTAGAAGCATTAAAAGGAGGAAAAAACTGATGTTCTGAATCAGCAAAACTTGACTAAGAAACATCAAAAATTGCAATGAAACAGCTTTCGTAAACATTTGGTACCCAGAGTAATTACCACTGTGTCTAATCTTTCGTATCTGAATGAAAGCTGTGGGGGTCTAACCTGGCTGAAGTTCATGTAGATGTACTCGCGGGCCTTCTGGTGCAGCTCAGTGCAGCTGATTTGCTCTGCAAAGTTGGCGATGCCGATGGCGTTGCTGGGGTCCAGCTGCTGCACCAGGAAGTCGCAGCATGCCTTTACCACACTGTCAATCTGATACATCACCGCGCCGTTCATCACGTGGATCACACACTTCTCCCCGACGGAGATGCTCGCTGTGTACGCAAACTCTATCAGGCGGCCCATGACCTGTAGGACAGCACAGAGCAATTAGACCAGGCCCTTGGCACGCAGGCCACAAACACATGAGCAGGCATGACTCAGGTGTTCGCTGGAGACTGCAGCTTAATTGTTGACATTGTGACATGATGACTTCCCCAGCAGCTGCCCTACAATCTCTTGTTTTATCTGTGCAATAAAACGAAGCAATAGAAGACTGTGCCTCAATTTGTTTTCCTGATCAGGGGCTGGTTTCACTAAAGCAGTTTAGACTGGTCTATGGGGTAAGATAGGTCTTAAGTTTGTTTATAGACCAATCTAATGCAAGTAAGATAGACTCACAAAAGTTAAGACCAACTCATTTTAGACTTAAAACGTTAGCCAACTCACCCCCAGGCTAACATTGGTCTAAAGTGCTATGTCACCATGGTAACAGCAGAAAAAGAGCAACAACAAAAAACCCAGAGATCATCATTTGTGGTTTGCTGATTAATTTACTGAGAGAGCTGTAAGGCGAGAAAGAGGGACCTGCTGGAAATTTACAATGAAGAGTTTGAAGAGTGGAAGCTTTAATAGCTGCAAAGGGGGTGCGAGTTCAATACTAAAGTCTATGTATTTGAGTGTAATGTCCCTGCTGATGTTACTGTTAGGTGTCCCAATACTTTTGTCCACATAGCAACATCGTGTGCGCATGCATTCTTAAATCTTTTTTGAACCGCGAGGACAGTGGGATTTGCAGAGTTAATGGTTTTTCCAAACGGTGTTTTTCCTTTTTTTGTTCCATTCTTCACTACATTTTCCTAATGAAATGTCTTTATAGGTCTTGAATTCCTCCAAAATACATAGATTTTCCGAATGGGTGCTGCACAGTTAGAGGTGCTGTTTGTTTGTTTTGAAAAGAGTCTAAAACACTCAATTCTTTGCAGTATAGTACCTAAGATAGTCAGGGTCTTAACTGCTTTGTGCAACACTAAGTCTGTCAAGTTAGACTATACCCTATATCTAAGTTATAGTTACAGTCTATCTTTGTGAAACCGGCCCCTGGATACACAAGACATAATAAAGGGGGGAAAACAGGAAGCCCCCGTTTCTCATGTCCTTATCGACACCCTCTTGTAATCATTAGTCTGAGTACAGAGTTAATGACTCAACACATCAATCGCTGTCTGGACTGCTAAGTAGTTCTGACCAAATCTAATCTTCAGAGCAAACACAGCTGGCCGAATCGAAGGGCATCGCAGTAATTCCACTGGTGGAGAGGTAATGAGTGCCTGAGTGTGTAAAAGAGAGGAGTATATTCAGTAAATCCCGATAATGATTGGGTTGCGATAGTGAGGGTAGCTAGGCTGTGGATTTTTTTAGCCTCAGTATGAAGAAACGTCTCTGCTCAGTGCTGCAAAAGCCTCTTGTTCTCATCGAAAAATCTGACCAACACAGATCAAATCAGTTTAAAAGTCGGCCAAGAACGGTGAAGAGTCACTGCATGCTAAAGGTCACGTCTCATTTCTTGATTTACTTATCGCAGTGCAATTTACACGTTCCAACCCTCAAACAAGCCAATAAAGTACTGAAAGGTGAGGCTGAAGACAGAGACGCTCGTTTTCACAAGCCCCTGTAAAATATCACGGATTGATTTTCTGAACACAGGTTGAGCTTCATTCCTGTCTGTGCATTATTTCCCTGGAAGAATGAAGTAATGAAGATGTAATCTGTATTCAGCACATTTCCCTATAGGTTTTCCAGCTAGCTTCCTCCCATAGAGTGTTTTGAGGTATTTTACCAGATGCAGGTTATTTCAGATTTTTTGGGGGAAAGAAATCTAAATTTAGAGCCCACTGGGCTGAAGGCTAATTGGTATTTTTCATTACCATTATTACACTTCTATTTTGGCTTTGATTTACTTTTCAAAAAATGCTTAACTGAAAGGTAATGACAAGCGCGGGACAGCAAACTGAACAGTGCTTTTCAAACACTGTTTCTCATTCTCATCACTAAACTGATCTAAACTTTGACACTTTACGGTTTGGTGAATCTTAAAAACTCAACTCTGCCACTTAGGGCCAGTTTCAGTGGTTAAAATGACTCCAATAAGCCGAAGCAAGGAATGAGAAAAGGTTTCTCACAGATTTCTAATCTTCCCTGTTAGAGTCTTTGAAGCCCATAGAATGAAAAGGGTCACCCGTCCCTGTCCCACAGCAGCAGCTCACTTACCCGCGGGTGGATCCCCTCGATGGGCACCACCTCCATGCCGCACTCTTTCAGCCCGTTGGTGAACATGGCCCTGAAGACGGGTGAGGAGGATGCCAGAACTACCTTGTGCGCCACGAAGTCCACGGCCTCCAGGTCGTTGTACTTGACCCGCAGCGTGACGTCGCACAGCTGCCGCTCGAGCCGCAGCTCGTTCATGATGGCGAAGGCGGCGGCCGTGTGGCTCTCCAGCGTGTAGCTGAACACGCGATGGCCATTGCGTGTGGATGGTGTCACCTCCGCCTTGCACTCCGTCATTCCTGATGCTGCGTACATTCTCACCGGCGGCTCCCGCCTGGCGCTCGCATCTTCGCTCGCCAGCTCAGGGCCGGATGGGGAACAAGTGTGCAGCTGAACGATGAAGCTCTTCTCTGTTTCTGCACTCTGTCCCAAGAGCCTCCGCCCGAGTTATCTTCCAATTCGAAAAAGCAGGCACGGCATTCAGAAAGCAAATTTTTTCTTTTCTTTAGAGCTTTATAAATTCTTCAGAGCCAAGAGTCGGCTTCTTCTTCGGTACACACGACCTGATGCAAGATATAGTCCACGAGTCGCCTCCATGTCAACACACAATGTACAGTTCATTTGATACCTCAAAAAAACACGAGATACATCTCTATTACAAAGACCAGCGTGACCCACTTACGTTCTTCTTCAAAATACAAACATCTTGCTGTTACATGAGGGCCGTCAAGCCGGAGGAGCGCCCTACGGTCTCAGGTGAACCACCTTCAGAGGAAAGGAATCTGGTTTCTGTTGCAGCAGGTAGCAGTCACATTGGTGGTGGCAACAGCAGATACTTCGAGTACAAAGGGGAAAAAACATCAGGTAGAGGTACTGAAGCTCACACGCAAATGCCACTTTCAACCTCAGTACAACCAGACCTTTCCTCTGATGAGGGTCTGGCCCAGTACAAAAACACTTTTAAAAAGAGTGTCTAAAGCCGAAGTTCTCCTGACCAACAGCACCTGATTAGTAATGTTCCCCTGAAGAGCTTCTTTTACACTCATTCAAAAAGTAGCAGGGAAAAAAAAAAAAGAATTTCCTCTTATGGTAGCGAATGTTTTTTTGGTTTTTTTTTTTTGGGATGGGGGGGGGTGGGGGGTGTTTAAAAGTCAGTTTCACCTCCGCTTGTAAAACCGAGCCTCGTTGAAAGACTACAAGCCTACAGACATTCAGGTCAGTGAACGTGCAAAAGGTGCCAGGGGGATATTTAGTCTGCGCCGACAACCTCCTCCAGGAAAACAAGCTCTTTACGCAGCTGATCCCTTCAGGACCGCAGGACTCAGAAAGGGCAGTGCCCTGGAATCTGTTTGCATCCACTGGTTGCTTAAAGACCTATGGGGGGGGGGGGGGGGAGGAGCGGGAGAGAAAGAGAGAGAGGAAAAGGAGAGGGAGAGAGAGATTTATGATCAACAGACTGAAATCACAGACGTTCTGTCCACACATTCCTCTGCAGAAATGACACCCGGTCAGAACATCGCACTAAGCTTAAGATCACTGATCAAATCAAACTGACAACATAACGTCACACAAGCCAGGAGAATATATTTATAGCTTGGTCCCGTGGAGCAATGTGCCTGAAGCTCAGTTACTTATCAGGATCCATAGGCATGAGGCACCTTTGGTGTTGTGCTGCAGAGAAGAGTGAAAAAAAGTGAGACATGCTGTTATTTAAAACAGGTGACGCACACAGAGGAGGTGGTGGTTTCACCCAGGTCTGTCTTGGACCAGTCATCATGACCACACTCTTTACCTCCTGCCCTGCACCCCTGATGTTTTCAACTCAGTTTTGTCCTGTCACGAACAACACGTTTGCCTGTGTGTGTATTATATTAACCTGACAGAGTGAGTTTCAGCCCAGACTGCCCTCTGAGAGAGACAGCACACTGAAAACAGCCATGTACACATGAATTATCACTCTTTTTTGGCACAAACACCACACTATTACTACATCAGATATGGACCTCGGGGTTTTACACGCTTCCGAGGCCGTTTTAACCTCGTAAATGGGGGGTTAAAAAAGGAGAGGGGGGTAACTTTGGCAGTTCAGGAGCACACAGTGTTGCTGTTTAGCTGTTATGCTAAAACTGGGGAGACTTTCGACCCAAACGCTTCCTCTTCGCCTACAACGAATTTCGGACCACTTTCACTTACCCTCAAGCGCTAAAGGCTGGCTTGGCCTTATATCGCTTCCTTTTCTGCTTGACAGACGCAAAAAGTGGTAAACAGGTCGAGAAAAGGGTTTAAGAAACAAACGCGGCCTCAAATCCGCGGGCTAGAGTTCGCACCTCTGCGGGGGGAAAGTCACGCAGCACCGGCTGTAATTTACTCACGATGACCGTATAATTAGCCGATTTTTTTTAACCGATTTTTAAAAACATTGTTCACCCAGGAGCCGTTACTAGAGACAGACCATCAACCCTATTTCGTGAAACTTTCACACTCTTAAATAATTTAAAACAGCACTTTAAAGAAACGCACCTTGTTTTCATCCACGGTTTGTTGTTAAACCTCTGCGATGCAGGAGAACAACAACAGCACCAAGATCATTCAAATCAGTAAAGTTTTAGAAGTTAAAAAAAAGGCGTTTTAGGAAATAAAGCCTTTCCTCACCTGGCTGGGAAACTTTAGACGATCGTCTTTCACTTGTTAACCCCTAAGAACCCCGTGTGAATTATTCAGTGCCCAGTTTTACTGTGTCAGTGCAGGATGTGTTTACGATCCAGTCCCGGCAAAAGTCACATTCAAACAAAGCGAAAAGATGAAAAAGTGACTCTGGCAGGGCGCCTGTGGTGGTGACTCATCGCAGGCTGGGTTAACAAACCTTCCAGCACACCGTGTTCCCAAATAGAGAAGCAGAACCTTATATAAACCCTGCACAGAACAGTGCAACACCTTAAACTAGATTGCAGAGCTGGAACTAGAACAGTTTCCCGGCTTGATCCTTATGTAAACAGTGCACAGAACAGCAACATAAACTAGAAAGCAGAGCTGGAACCAGAACGGGTTCCCTGCATGCAAGCTCTCCTTTAAGGCTTTGCATCAAGACTGCTGCTCCATTCAGTGTGTGGTTACTTTAACACACTTCTCCAGCCCACGAAGATGCTCCAGAAATCAGAGTCAGCTCTGACACCGAACCCCAAAGCCTTAACTCGAAAAGTCAAGTGGGATGCAAAGAAAATGCACAGCAGCAGCTGTTTTCTTTTTGCAAACGTTTTAAAGCAGCAGTACTCACTCGTCCTGAGAGGGTGAAGTCTTGCAGTGTTGACTGCAGGCCTCAGGAGAGAGAGAGAGAAGGAAGGAAGGAAGGAGGGAGGGAGGGAAGGAAAGAGAGAGAGAGAAAGCAGTAAGTCACCATGACTAAGCACTGGGACCGACCAGTGATGGTCGATTCACGAACGAATCGCTCTTTTCGAGTGACTCTTTCAAGTGAGTCGACTCGCAGGCCTGAACGAATCATTTTCCATTCTGTCTTTTTTCCAGCACACAATTAAAAAACGTCCAACGGTTTAAAAAATGAGTCTAATCGCAAACACTCAATGAATGTACTAAAACAGAAAAGCAGTTTAATCAGTCAAGAATTCTGCATAACCCAGTTGTTGAGATAATGTTACTTAGTAATAATAATAATAATAATAATAATAATAATAATAATAAATAAAGTTCATTTATCTACCCTTAGAAATAATCAGTGAATGAATATGTATTCAGAGTTTTTATATGCCGATAAAAGAAAAGAGGTAAACCTGAAAACGCAGTCTTTCTTTGGTGGATACTTTGCCCTGCACACAATAAACTGTGCAAAAGTCTGTTGCTACTTTGTACTGCAATTTCTGATCAGCTTTAAATCATTACTATCATCATGTGTGTCACTATGTGTGTTATCATCTTGCAGTGATGTGCAACAGTCCACCATGTGCAGTCTTGTGCAATGTTCCAAAACAGGAACATCGGGTGCTAAAGCAGGATCATTGTGTTCAGTTTCTTATTATGTGCAGTAATCTTATTATGTGATGGTTTCTAAATAGGTTCTAATTATGTGTGCACTGTGGAACATGAGCTTAGTCATTCCGTCTCTCTTTGTACTTTTTATGGTTGAGATGACACTTTGAGTTCACTTTGACTTTGGATTCGAAACTATTTCATTATGTACAGTGTCTTATGATGTGCAATAGTCTTACCATGTAGAATTTCGCCATTTATTTCTATATTACTTTTATACTACTGATCTCTGCTTCCTGCAACTACATACCTCTAACCACTATTTGTGTTATTAGTAATTCACTCAACTGTAAGTTACTGATCTATAGTATTTCTACCCAGCATTTGTGTTTATAGCATTTCTACAGATTTTTTTTCTACAGGTATTTTTTAGACTTTATCGTTCTTGTCTCTGTGTCTCTGTGTGTCTGTGCAGTCATAAGATAAGTAATTTCCTCCAGGATCAATTAAGTTTTCCGATTCTGATTCTAATACAATGCCTTGCTTGTACCCGTGTGCCTCGATTGCATTTTTGAAAATGCATTCAGGCCTTAATCTTATTTCTTGTAAATAAGGCATCAGGCACATCATTCATAAAAAGTTTGCATTATTTTTTTTGGGCGTCTGGTTCCTATCACCAGCACTGTTAGCAATTCTGTTTTGGTATTGTTCTGTAAAACGAAGCATTTCACACCGAATCTCTCTGAGTGACTTTGTTCACATCCTCAAGTCTAAATTTATGCAGAGGTTATGAAAACTTGGAGAATTTCCCTTTAAGTTAAAGTAAAGTGGCAGAGCCTGTGCCAAGCAAATGAATCATCGACTCGGATGTTTGATTCGATTCAACGAAAAGTTCGAAAGAATCGACACAGTAACTTCGTCAGATTTGCATAATTTCAGCAACTGCAGAGTAGTGCTTCTAACTGGAATATCTGACGGGCCTGCACGTTATTGACACGGTTCCTTTATTATTTCGGCACTGTCAAAAACAAAAGCGTCTAAAAGCTTAATAACTCATTGTGTTACATTTTTAAAGTAGTTCTATCACGCCGAATGAGTGCAGTCGTGTTTAGCAGACTTTTGCACAGGCTCCATCCCTGCGTAGACTGCGTAGAAATACTTAATTTCAAACACATTACGTAATCTTTAAATTCTCAAGCGCATTACGTCATGTTTAAGGCAGCCTGCCTGTCTTCTGCATCCCTGGTTGCAGTGAATTGCACAAATGCATTATTAGGCACATTCTGTATCAGGCCGGTAGCTTGTAAAGAGTACAGTGTATACATAATGACCCTAAAATGAGATAAATGATGCTGGATTTTTTTCTGAACGCGCTTCTGTAAAATGCTGACACTGGTTTACTGTACGGTATTTGTATCTAGATGTCCCTACTGCATCTGACCACCAGATGTCACTATAGACCAGGTTACATTACGTTACGTTGAATACACTTTATGCACAAAAGTATTGGGACAGATTTGTTTGTCAAGGTTGGGGTTCCTTATTTCCAGTGAAGCTCAATCTTAATGCTCCAGCAGATCAAGACATTTTGGACAACGCCATGGTTCCAACTCTGTGGACCCAGTTTGGTGAAGAACCTTTTCTATTCCAGCAGGACTGTGTCCCAGAGCACAGAGCAGCT
>JBBJLR010000111.1:684220-696396 GCA_037577145.1 Brachypetersius gabonensis
GCGTGTGAGAGAGTAGAGTGGTGCCTGTGAGAGAGTATAGTGGTGCCTGTGAGAGAGTATAGTGGTGCGTGTGAGAGACTATAGTGGTGCGTGTGAGAGAGTATAGTCTTACGGGTGAGAGACTATAGTGGTGCATGTGAGAGTATAGTGGTGTCTTTGAGAGCGTATAGTGGTGCGTTTGAGAGAGTATAGTGGAGCGTTTGAGAGAGTATAGTGGTGCGTGTGAGAGAGTATAGTGGTACATGTGAGAGAGCATAGTGGTGTATGTGAGAGAGTATGAATAATCTCTTAAGGGGCCCCTCATAGAAAACAAATAGTTGATGATAGTGTGAATAGGATGCACTACCATCTGTGACTACCATTGTAATGGTTTCTTCCTGTAGGATCTTACTATGGCTTGACCTGAGATCTTTCTTCTCTTGCTTTAGCTCTCCCAGTATAGAAAATATGCAGATAAGGTTCTACCACCCAGACCGAGCAAATGTTTATCTTCGTTGTGGAATTGGGAAAGTGATGTAAATTGAATATGCGTGTTACGAGACTAATTACCACGAGTAGTGATGGGCAAAAATCTCTTTTTCCAATGCAAGTCAATATCTGCTGTCTACACAGCTGACATCTACACATGGAGATATGCATCCAAATAAGGCTCAAATACTCAGATCAGTGTTGAGTTAAAAAAAAAAGTAGGCAATTCATGGATATGCTGGACCTGAATATGGCGCCATTTCTTCTGAATAGAAATAAAATCACACACTGTGACGGAGGAAATTCCCAGGACCCCATGTTGAAATTGCCCCAGGACCCCTGCTGTGGAAATTGGGGGATATTCTCCTGAGAGTGCTGTTTCCCTGTATTGCTCTCTCTTTTGCTTTTGTTTCTCTTTACGTTCTCCCTTTTGAAGGGTCAAAAAAAGATAGCTACATGCCATACACACCTCTCTGATTACTGTTCAGCCACCAGCAGCATGTGTCCTGGGCTTTACAGTGTTAAACCATAAAAGTAAGTCTATTATTGATCTTTTATTAAGGATGTTAAGGAGTATGTGATGATTTAGACACACAGTTTGAACTTAAGTAATGGTAGTAACTATATGTTAGCTGAAATAGCCTTGTTAGCTAAATTATCCAACATTCTGTGCTAAACTTTTCTTTTAAGCCTTGTCTTGACTAGAAAAAGGCATTTTCACTACAAACTCCAAATTGATTTTGTGTCAAGTGTGTTACAATGGTGTAATAACAGCTGGTCGACAGTATCAGTGCAGTGAAATTCTGCCATCACATTGCTTTCAGTCAGCGTTATCTGAAAAACCTCCTTCCTTTAAGCGGAATGTGGTGGACTCTGTATCCAAGCAAACGGACAAAAGCTTGACTGACAGCGCAATATACCTTTGGTCCACTTGGGTGAAGGCAGTTTCCATCTGTCCATTTCGGGTCAAGCTTGTCCAGTTATCACTTTCACGAGAATGGACTGACCTGGCCTGTACAGATGCTCGTGCTCTCTGTCCAGTTTCCAGTTGTTATACTTATACAGTACTGTGCAAAAGTCTTAGACACCTGAGGAAAAAGCTTAAAAGCTGTTTAGTACTGTGCAGTAGTGTTACCAGTACAGTAAATACTGGTTTCAAGTATGGCGAAGTGTTCACCATCTCCAGGCCTCTGTCCTCATTGAAGCCCAGTGTTGCTTCCACCAAATACCTCGGCTGGCTCTTTTTACTTCATTCGATTGAATTAGGTTTGTTCCTTATAAAATATTTAAAAAATCCACACAATCCACTCTGGTGACACAGAGCAGAGATCTGAAACCAAACCTATGTTCTACTAACCAGCCCACAAAATATCAGCCATTATCTAGAAAAAAATGATACTTTTCACTGGTATGTTTACATTTATTCTAATGATCACTTGGCAGACAGAAACACAGTGCTGATGTAAAAGGCTTCTAGGCGCCTAAGACTTTTGTAGTGCATTTTGTTAATATGGCTTGAAGAGCCGCAACATTATATTCGCATCTCCCGCCGTTGTGGGAGCACAGGCTCGACTCGTAACTTCACTCCCCATCATTTCTCACACTGCGTCAGCCAGATGAACAGCCAGAGCCTGCCTGCTCAGTGTAGCTGTCAGTTCCATTTCCACACATGTACAGTAAACACTCTGCCTGCATCATGACTTTCCACACCATGGCCGGACATGCAAATGGAAAATATGCAAATACATGCAGATCCTATGGCAATTAGCATAAGTTGTCAGCTGTATACAGTCTCTGTGCCTACATATGTGCAGGAGGGCAGGGAGGGGGGGCGGGGGTGCTCATGATATCCACTCCAACAGCAAAACAGTTCTTTGCACTTACATGGAATTAATCGGATTAACCCTCTCAGGACCCTAAAGGCATATATGCTATGAATCCCTCTTACATTTCAATAATTTAGCTCTCTGTGAAATTCTGCAGAACCCGCAGATCCTAAACTTTCAATCAACATTTGTTTCTAAAAGTATACAGGACATAAATTGCATGAAAATGTAATTAATTGTAGGAAAAAAATAGCAATAATTTGCAAGGAACAGAATGTGAAACAGAAAGTGTCATCATCTTTTTATCACCGATTTTATATGAAAGCAGTTTCTGGAGGAAACAGTAATGATGGCAGCAGAAACGGCTGTGCTGTTCTGTGCATGCGCAAATCTGATTCGCTGCTTCCTTCCACCGCAGCATGTTCCCCCTTTAAGTGAGTTAATACCATGTTTCTATCCATGCAATGAACTGGAACACAGTTCCTTCACAATTTATTCAAAGGAACTGGTTAATTTGATCTTTTCCTCCCGTCCACCAGGTGAGTAAAGACACCACAACACTCCATGAGAATTGTTAAGTGATCTATCAAATCTAATTATTCAGATCTTTTACTTTAAATTCAGCACATAAGCAGTAATTGTGCAGAAGTGTGATTTTTATTGAGGATGTAGAGAAAACATGCAGTTTGAGATGTTTTACAATCAATGTAATCATGATAGATCATAAATAACCGGACTTTTACACAGATTCTGTCTCTCTGTCTCACACACACACACACACTAGAAACTAACCTGACCCTGGCATGACTCTCCTTTTGTACCCCGAATGGGTTGTTTCTCCTTCAGATACGATTGGCTGAAGTGGAGCAGGCCTCCTTGATGTCAGAGCAGCTCTCAGACAAGTCATCATCACCAGTCCTGCCTGATGACCTCAGCCTCGATGACCACAGCGTGTATCAGCTGCTCGTTAAGGACAGCAAGGTGCGTTTGGGTGGTTACCTTTGAACTCACACGGATATCAAAATCAGAACAAGACATCAGAGCATGTATCTCTCCAATGGAAACTTTACAGGAGAAGGAAAAAACACGTTAAGGGCCCATATCGTGCAAACAGTGACGGCGGCTCTAAAACTACATGCCAGAAAATAAATGCTCATATATACACTAGCGCATTTATATTGGTTTTAATAAAAGTGCGCTAGAACGTGTTCAACTTCATGTGTAGCTCGTCAGAATCAGGTATTTATTGTATTGTTTATTTATTCCAAGTAATTTTAGGATAGCTGAAATAAAATTTGATGTGACAGTGATCTGTACATACTAGAGGTCAAATGATTCACAAAGTCAGAAACCAATTCTAAACAATACAACAATTCTAAACAATACAACAGTGTCTCAATTTGATGCAATTCTACATACAAAAGAGTGGGTAAAATATATAAATATGATAAAAGGCTGTGCTGTAGCAAGCTGCAAAGATCCATCCAGCTCCTGCCATCAGGGATGGGGTTTATAATGCTGTAGCATGACTGCTCTGTGTCTTATCCTTGTATTTTAGTTTTAAACCCTTACAACCCCCCCCTATTTTAGTTTTAAACCCTTACAACACCCCCCCACACACACACACATACACATACACACACACAATTTTCAACAGTTCTCTCAGTTTATTTAGTATTAGAAAGCTGTGCCCTGTCTAAACATGTTTAAATCGGGCACGTTGCTAATGCTAACCACTAATACAAACATTTTTTAAGCAATAAAGTTTTCAGATTATGATTATTTATTTACATTTTCTTTAAGGGTAATGCATTATGCTCAGTTTAAAATGAAATTAAAGTGTTCTGGGAGCATATTTGGGGGCATATTTAGGGTTTACACTATAAAAATAGGCATTTTTAGCTATCGTTTTTACCAAAACACAACAATGTGATTTTTCACTATACGCGGGTGCTCTTGGAACGTAACTGTATGCCTATACCCCCAAGAAGGTCACAGACACGCTTAGGTGTTTAGTTTGGTCCCAGGGGAAACCACTCTGCTCATTCATTATTCTAGCCTGTAATCACTTAATTCATCTTTATTAGCATGTTTCAGTACCTGATTAGCCAATCAATGAATGCTTAAGTACCTAAATGTGTAATCAGTGTTCCTGTATTGGCGAATTCCATGTCAAGCCAGCTGCTGATGGCCAATTGTCACATCCCCTTAAGCTCTTTTTTTTCCATTGAATCACTGCTAATTTGATACCCTCTTCATAACAAGAAGAATCAGATATGTGTGCTAGGAGCCCTCAGAAGCTCATAATTATTTTTCTCAAATCGTTATTGATACACTGTGTTCTATGGGCTTGGGGGAGACATGGAAATGAATGTTAAAAGAAATGTATCGGCAAACAGTGCGGCCTTTAAAAATGCAATTATAGATTCGGTTCCGCTGGGATCCAGGAATGACAGCACTAGAATGCTAATGTGTTAGAGTGAGGCTAACAGGCACAGAATAATGATATAGCTTGGCATAAGACAAGCTTAATTTGCCATGAGCTGCCTTCAGGCGGACTCTTACCTGGTCATTTTAGGCCTAAATTTGAATGAGCAAAATGCTAACTCAGTGCTAGGGTCTAAACATATGACCATCTGAGCATGCAAGTAACAAGGTTGGCTAAACTGGCCTGCAATAAATGATAAGAATGCAAGCAGAGAGGTTCACTAAAATCGCCTGCAGGTAATTCCAACCATCATGATGTTTTAGCCTCACCATTCTAAGTGACAATGCTAACGTCTGTGCTATCCTCTGCAGGAGGACAGAGGAAGCAGTGGTTCCCAGAGTTTAGAGGAGCTTCAAAATGCACCGGAGGAACGCACGGGGTCCTACAGTCACAGCAGAGCCCCCAGCCTGGGCAGTGAAGGTGGGGACAGGTTGCTTCAGCTGGACCACCAAGAGAAAAAAGAATCAGCTTCTCATCAGCACATGCCATCCCATGAACAAGGTTTGCATCAAGTTATTATGAAATCATTTACAGCTCTGTTCTACGTTCAGGACATTTCTAAACTTCCTTCATTTCTTACAGATTTCTACAAATTTGTTGAAGAAACAGTATAGTTGTAGCAACAAAATTAATTCAGTATAGAACTGTACCTTCACCAATGTGAATTGCTTTCTGAATTTGCGTGCACACCCTCTCAAAAACTCCTGGTGCATCCAACAATAAAGGCAGCATGAAGCTACTTTAATATGGTGATAAACACAGAAAGCTTCATTTCCATTTTGCTATGACCAACATGGACCACATGCACCAACTACTCTATGGGCAGATTTTATTGAGTTGAAATGGTGAAAGTGTGAATTGGGGCAAAAACATCCAAGATACGCCTTCAGCTCAGGAAGTAAGTTTGTGAAAATGTGTACAGTGCCTGCGATTCTTGTAAAATGAATGTGATGTTAAAGTATGGTGTAGTATCCATTCGACAAGTCTCAACAATTCGACAATTTTAAAGGAGCAATTTTACATTTTTAGGGCTACATGATGTAACTTCTTGGCCTGTAACTAAAGTAAAGACAAAATGCCATATTATAGAGATGTATCCTTAACCAGGGTTCTGGGGATGTTTGTGGGGGAAGGTTTGAACCCTATCCCAGAAGTCATAGGTCGAATATCATAACATGATCCATGGATTCATCTGAAAGAATGATTTGAAAAAGGGACGAGACACAAACAAGGCCAGAAACAGGCAGGAGATCATAGACGATACATTCAATAACACAAAGCAAGCAAGTACACAAAGCAAAGGCAACATTCTGCTCAGACTGTGGTTTAAAAGTGGATTTTATATGTGTCTTGAGTCCACCAGCCAAACAATCCACTGCAAGAGGGAGGAACAGGGCATGAAAAAAGTGTTGTAGGGAGTGGGTTTAAAAAAGGAAGAGACAAAAGACACCCGCTCCATCACCAACAGAAACCAAAAATGGCACAAAGTATGGTCAAGGACATAACAGCACCGTATGCCCGAAAGTATCCAGATGCCAATTGTAATGAAGGAATTAAGCTACTTTAAAGTGCACTCTTTGAAAAGCGTTTTCAAAAGAAGCAGCCACATAAGCTGGAAAAATATATTGGAAAAAGCAGAAATATCAGTAGTTTTAATTTTAGTATTGTACTTAAATTGGAGATTAATGAGATAAATGAGTCAATAATTTCCACTTTGCTGAAGGCTTTGCCCATGAGTCTGAACGAAAGACACACAGACGTTTCTCCATTCACCAGTAACAGCCCCACCGATGACTGTCAGTTAGCGTATCACAGCTGGTGGGCCATTAGCCTTTGCTGCAGCTCCGTTCTCTATGTGTGGTGACTCACTGCCTGCGTGTGGAGACATTCTGACTGCACTTAGTGTTTAACTGATTGTATCACTGACAGTGTGTGGTGTTTCACTGACTATGTTTGTTGACTGTTTGCACTGCAGATATCTTACTATGAAATTGTAGAATAAGTAACAAAAATACAATGTTATACTTTGTGTCATTTCTACCCTTTTCCTACTATATTAGCTGAAGCTAGCACAAGGCCAGCTATAGTAGTGGTTGTTTCGAGAGGTTTATGTTTAATTCATGACGAACAGTGGCCATTAACTCAGGGAAATCAAATATTTAGGCATGTCCAAAGCTGCCTTCTCTGACTGCATATTCTGTCTCTCAGGTGTATCTTGTTGACGGTCTTTTAATATGGATAACATCTCGTTGATGTCTCGATGTGTGCGTTGTCTCTGTGGCAGATGGTGAGCGGTGCAGCAGTAGCAGCAGAGGGGATGGGAGGACATCCTCACCTCTCTTTCATCTCCCAGCAGAGTTCTTCCATCCAGCCACAGCTGCTCCCCAGGGGAGCCCGGCAGCAGGGGCAGCCTGGGCAGGACGAGCCGGTTCCAGGCTCACCTCGCCAGCCTCCTGGGCCTCACTTCGCTCCCCTGGGGCCAACAGCAGGGCTGCAGGCCAACAGGTATGGTGCAGTCCCTAAAGCTATTTCATAGATCAGTGTTTTTCAACCCTGGCCTCAGGGGTTACAAGACAGATAACATTTGTGCTCTGAACTTGAAACCTGAACCATCCCTGAATACCCGGTAAAGGGGCACTGGGAACTGTATTACAGTGCCATAGAAGTAACCCTTTTGGTTTATTAAGCAGCAGTTCCCAGATTGTTCTCAGGGACCTCAATAGGCTTCATTTCTGCTGAGAGTGAAATTGAGTAAAAATGTGGACCTTCTTGAGCCCTGGGGAACAATTCAAGGACCACTGCCATAATGATCCTTTCAGTGGAAGTTCTCCAGGCCTGATAGATATCCAGTGTGTGTTGCCTGAGTCACTTAGATTGCCTTTGGTTTACAATAAAACATTTGTGAATCTGACAGAAATTGTGAAACTGACAGTCATGTTAATTATTTTTGCCGTATGCCCTAGAGTGTACTAGACCTTGATATGCATTTGGGTTACATAAATGTGCAATTGTATACCATATAGCATTACTGGGTTTGTCTTTTAAATTTTTTTTCAGTACAGGGTTTCAAGGACTGGGTAGTTCTCCAGGTAACACCTTTGTGTCTCCCATCCTTTTAGCCCCCATCCCAGAGTGAATCCACCCTGGCCATGGGCAGTTCTGAAGGCAGCCTGCAAACTGCTCTGGAGGAAGGCCTAAGCTTCAGTGCATCTCCTCCTCGAGACCTGACTTTACCCCTGCCTCTGGTTTGCCCTCTACCAGACCGCACCCTTCCTTCCTCAAGCCTCAGCCAGAGACTACAACCTGCTCAAACTGACTTCAGTCTCCAGGCCACCAGGGGACACCAGAGGAGCCAGAGCAGCTGTGGTGGCAGCATCAGCCCCAGCTGCAACAGGCAGGACTCCATAGACCCTTCGGATGAGGATACAGGCATAGGGATTGGGGGAGGATCGAGTCAGGCATTTAACAGTGAACATTTATCAGAAACTCTCAGTAGTCTTTCGCTTACCTCCCTGCTCATGCCTGGCTCACTGGTGCCACCTCTGGTCAAGAAGTGCAACAGCACTGGTAGCTTAGAACAAGGCAACCTTTCAGTGCGGAATAAAGATGGACGGCAGTTTTACGGCATTGACCAGCATCAGTATCTCTCTAATCCTTGGACAGAAGAGAGAGGTGGAGGGGGAGGGGAAAAGGGTGTGGCGGGATTGGGGTTCAAAAGCTCCAGCCAAACGATGGACGGCGGCTCTCGCAAGAACAGATGAAACGTGATCCTTGTTTTGTTGTCGTCTCGCTTGTGTTCCTCTCCAGAGTGAGAGAGATGCCTGATCTGTTCTGTGAACTCCCCCACTCTCAGTCTTTCATTCATAACACATCTGTGTTTTGTGTAGCCTTGACGGACAGGTGAAGCTCACAAGAACGGAAGGACGGGATGTCCATGTGGAGCAGAGTCGGATCAGAATTCTTGAGGCATGCTGGAGGTCTGAAATGGTGTCATTGGAGAACCAATGGAATGTAGGTGGTTATCTTGTGACTGAAAACGGAGCAAAATCTTCGGAAAATGTTCCGCCTGTGTAAGTGAATGAAATCTGGATGTGAGGGAGTTGTTTTTCAGGTTGTTTTTTTTTCCATGAAATTCAGCCTGCCTTGATCTTCTACATGCAAAAAGGTGACATTTCAGGAAAGAAGCTTCGGGTGACTCTTTTGATGTAGGACTTTTGATGTAAGATGACTGCAGTTTCATCAACAGCTAAGCTAGCAACGATCCAACTTTCAACTTAGCAACCTCTCGTAGGAAATCAAAGAAGAATGGCGATAGGTTATTTTCTAAATGTGACCCTAAATATTAGATTTGTGTGATGTGAACTGTCTCTGTATGAGAAATTAGACATTCTTAAATTCAAAAAAAGGAGGGCTAAACTAAAACAGTAATTCAGTAGCTAGATTTTTTTGAAGAAAATATCAAGAGGATACCATGAGTGACAAATTGTAAGGGTGTTTGATTCTTTGTTGTTGGACCAGGTATATTCAGCAAGAAGGATTTCCGAATAAATGTACTGAAAAATAAAAGAAATGAATGTGGAAAGCACAGAACTGAGGACATATCTACAGTTGTCTGGCTGCTGGGATGGTACTCCAGCAGAACGGCTTTCCCTTTGGGGGAAAAGTCTTGAGAGCCAATGTCGGGACATGGTGTTCTACCATAAAGATGTCAAAAATGATGAACTTTACTTATTTATTTTTACAAGAGAAGTCATAGAATTTCAATTTTCCTTATTCAGATGTTTCGTGTTGCAGCTCTGTTCATTTCTCATAGCCATTTGCAGTCATACATGCACTGCAGAATTGCCAGAAATACAGTCTGGAAGGAAATGGACTGGTCTACTTAGGTACGAAAAACACTGTTTTTTTGGGGGGTTTCTTGGAATTTCTTCTTGGTTGATAAAGTGAATAAACACTGGAACGTTTTGGGATTCTTCAGGGGCCGGAACAAATGTCTTTCAGGAATTGATTATGATATGCTAATTCAGACTGCATGTAACTTTTATTTTTCTTACATAGCTGATCCTTGTATTAAAATGTAGCCTAGCTGCTTGGAGCACATTATTTTTGCATGATGTTATTACACTTTTATTCCATTTTTTATTCCAGTCTTATGTCATTATGCTCAAATGAAGTCTAGGAATCATTACATCGCTGCGAAACTCTTGACTTTAGGACGTCAAGTAGCTGTCAAATAAATAAGACTGACTTCAATTGGACCTAATTAATGATGTTTCACTGATGTCTCATGTCCTAAATGTCCCAGTCCATGTCTGTAAAAAGATTCATGTGCAGCCAGGCAGCATGTGATCTTCCCTGACCTCGGTGTAGTGATTCCTTTGAGCAGTTGTCAGACACGGCACGTAATGGCCCTTCAGGGATTGTTTCTTCTCGAATATCTGACCTTCTGTGCAGTTTCAGCAGCTGCCTTCTTAGAAAGACTCAAAAGTAGTCAAAGTACCAAACTTAGATGATTAAGTTTAGCAAACGGGAGGGACTTTAAGTAGGAACCGGCAGAGTACGAGATAACCGCCTGTGAATTACAATGCCCTCAGAGCGGGTTATTCGAGGTTTCTGCATTACTTCTAAAAGATTAAACGTCATTTTTAAGTGCTTAAATGCAGTTTTGGGAATTTCGGGTTTCAACAAAAGTCAATTGGGGTTTTACATGATTATACACCTCACACAATTTGCAAATGTGTTCACCTCAAAGTATATTCAAGGTTGACACCAGGTTTATCTCATAGGTCCATTCCGTCCTCCCATAAGGCCAAATCTCTAACCACTTGTTAGAGCTTCTCATTAATACAGCTTTTCATTATCAAAACAGAAGAACTGACTCAGTAAAATAAAGCATTGCTTTTACTTGTACCTTGTCCCGAACGTAATTGTGCACCTTCCCCACATCCCCACTTAATGTTTTAGACCCGAGCATGCTTATGTCATCATATCACTCACTGCTTCATCCTTTTCCTTCAAGACGGTGCAGAGTGCGCCCTGTACTCTGAGAGACTGAACCTGCAGTTTTTCAGCTTATAGCATTGCTCAGTGGTTCTTTGGTCCATGAGCATGAAGATCCTCATCAATTTGACCAAATATCTTTTCTTGTGTGTTGTATCCTGTTGTTCCTGCATTCTCTCGTCTACCTAAAATGTCTAGCAAACCCTGAATCTCTGCTGTACACCAAAGTCATCCAGTCGCCACCATGATTCTTAAACTGGATAGTACCCCTCATGTTCAGGCGTGGTTAGCATTCACACTAGTTACGTAGTTTAATGGATCCATGCCCAAGCATGCATTTACATTTATGGCATTTATCAGACGCTTTTTATTCAAAGCCACTTCCATTCCCCATCCAAAAGGGTCTTACTCAGGGACACAGTGGTCATCTGCTGAAGGTAGGATTTGAACCTATGACCTCTTGGTCCAGAGGCACGTATCCTCCCCACTGGGCCATCACCACCTCCTCAGGTGAGCCTGAGCACGGGTCAACACACCAGATAAAGGCTTGCTTCAGAGTGATCCTCAGGTTACAACAGCCTCAACATACCGCGTTTACGACGCTCACTCCCATAACTGGTCAGGATGCGCGTGGCAGAAGAATACGCAAAATAAGCGTATTTGTTTCTGATTTTGTGCTAAGAGAGCAAATTATGGGTTATTGTTCTAAATTTCAAATCCATATTGAACAAAGTTATCTTGATTCTGGAAGGAACTACTAAGTTTTTGATCTTAAAATATCTCCATCACAATACATTTGTGTACATCTTGGAAGAAAGCATAAATCAGGCTTTCAGATTTCTTTTAAATTGGTCTTTGGGTTTTTTCCTGTAATCTCTCAAAGCTTATTCCACAGAACAGGCTGAACAGTGAGCACCATCGCCGTTGGGCGCTCACTTCATAAAGCTGTGCGCAGGTGTACCGAGTTAATGACACCTGTGACCGATCGGTAAAAACGGCACCTGTGGATCCTCGCCGTCTGCTCTGGTCCACATGGCTTGAGCCTGCGCCCACTACTGCTGAGTTCTTCGTCAGCGGCCCGAGTGCTATCAGCTCTGACAGAGCAGATTCAAAAGACACACGTCGAGTCTTCGCGTTGTGAGGAGAAAACAAAGTGCTGCATTAGCCAGGAACAGGAACATGGTGCTTTTGGTCGCATTAGCAATGCTGCAGTTGGTCTGTCCAGCAGGTGTTCTCCAGCTGCTAAAAGTCACGATGCCTGTGTGCAAGTGTGTGTGTGTGTGTGTGTGTGTGTGTGTGTGTGTGTGTGTGTGTGTGTGGGTGTGTGTGTGTGTGTGGGTGGGTGTGTGTGTGTGTGTGTGTGTGTGTGTGTGTGTGTGTGTGTGTGTGTGTGT
>JBBJLR010000111.1:713039-726492 GCA_037577145.1 Brachypetersius gabonensis
ATACAGTTTATGTGTGTGTATATATAACTAAAAACTGAATTAAAATATAATAGGATTTTACATTTTACAACAGTGCGTCCCATTGAAGTCAAAGAGAGTCTAAAGCTGGTGTGAGGTGTCGGGCTGGTTCAGTGCTGCTGAGATGTTGGTGTCTTCTGCCCCCTGCTGGAGCTGCAGAGGAACTGATTACAGCGTCACACAGGGAGGTGAAGTGAAGGATGGTTGGCCTACAGGTCATCCGAACAGTTCACAGTTCTGAGCTTAATTAGAAGATTCTGTAGACGATAATAGTTTTCAGTGATATGACTCATAACTGTTCACAGGACCGGGCTGCTGTGACAGGCATTTCTCCAAAAACAGTCCTGCAAGAGCAGAACCCTCAGGACCTTCAGAGAAGACCTAAGGGTTTATAGGAACCCAAAAAGATCTAAACAGAATCATGTTCATATTTGTACTTGTATGATAGTACAGCTCTTTTGTTACATTTGGTTGGAAACAATAAGGTTAAGTTCTTGAGACGGGAATATAAAATGAAGTGTAGCCCCTCTGAAAGTTGTAATGATGTTACTGGGTGCGAACAATAGCCCTTCTGGATGTTCTAGATACATTATCGAGCTGGACCAATTTACTGTAGCCCTGCTGGAAGTTCTAAATACATAAATGACCAGGGCCAACTTACTGTGGCCCTTCTGGAAATTTTAGATATGCCAGTAGGACAAAACCAATTTACTTTAGCCCTTCTGGAAGTTACATACATCGCTGACTGTGAATACGAGCATGAGTGTAACCAGTGTGAGATAGACATTCTATACCAGGACTCTTTACAGAAGGAGTTACTGTAGAAATAGAGCATACAAACTCAGATATGTGCTCATTCGTCTGTTACAAGCTTTAGGTATTTGGCCTGTATTTACTCTAGAATGACCAAAAAGGTTTCTGTGCAATGTTTTTATTTAATAATACAATGCAATAAAGTGACAGCAGTAATCAGCATTATTGTAGACACGTTCTTCCCTTATCATAATCTGGTTTTGATATTTTATGGCTTATTAATTAGTATTTTAATATTAATATTTTTATTTCAATGTTTCAAGCTACACCGTATATGAACGGTGTATGCTCATTTTGGCTCTTAAAATAATTACAAACAAAAAAAAACTTTAAAGGTAGACTAATATTTATTGAATTTGAATTCATTTTAAAGCATTGCACAGCGCTAACCATGTTATTCTTGTAAGATTGTACACAGTTGCTTTAAATAGCGCTAGACTAAACAGTATGTCACAGTATATACATAACACTTATAATTTTTAGATCAGAAATATACAAAACATGCAATACACACATTTAGTACTGTACAGGAAAAGTTCATGTTTCATCGACTGTGAAGCTCAATATCACGTCCATTCTATTTCAGATTGGTGCTCATGTCTGCCCTCTTCTGGTGCCTCTATATAACTGCAGTATAAATGCAGCACCATAGGACGATTTTAATCACTACTGGGATTCATGGTGGAGTAGTTGGTAGGATACTTGCCTCTAAACCAAGATGTCATGGATTCGAATCCTACCTTCAGCACACCCCTTAGGATTCCTAAGCAAGACCCTTAACCCCAAGTTGCTCCAGAGACACTGTCCCCTGTAATTAGGGATTGGAAGTCGCTTTGGATAAAAGCATCTGATAAATGTATGGTTTTTATTCTAATTTCTTCTCTTTATTTTATTTTTCTACTTTCTTTTCTTGTTCTGTCCAATTTAATGATGTAACAATGCACATTGTCCACCTGTGGGACAAATTAAGGGTTATTATCTCTTGTTCTATCTTGTCTTGACTTATTGTGGTTCTGCAACTTTGTTAGGTAACTGATAAAACCTTTTTCTTTCTTATGTTTTTGAAACTATAGGTGGCTTTGGCTATATCGACTAAATGAATGACTGGATTTCACGTATAAATATATTATTTACCAAGATTATTTGTTGTGGGTAAATTTAGTGTTCTGTAATAACCACCACTCTGCTCCCCAACCACACACACACACACACGCACGCACACACACACATACACACACACACACACAGCAGTTGTTGCTTGATTTCTACACAATATATACCATATTTGGCGCTATTACAGGAAGCTCACCTGTTTGCATGAATGTGCTCAACATCATGCTGGAATACAGTGTTATGTAGCAACTATTTACAAAAATCAATTAAATCATTACTGTTGCACCAGCAACAAAAGAGAGCTACATATACATTACAAATAAGTAATATTTTGAACCAGTATTTACATTTAGTAGCCTTTTCGCAGGTTATCTGTGTGATCTCAGACAAAGAGACGTTATCAGTGTGTAAAAGAATGCTGCTGTACTGGAACAATGTAGCCAGAGTATATTATATAAGTACTCACAGTCATCTGCTCTAAATAAGATCATGTGCCTCTAAATACGTCAGTTTGTCCCTGAATTTTGCTGGAAGCATGCTTTGGGATTCATCATGTGCTAGCCTGCTTGTGGTGCTTTGATGATCCTCTTCATCAACTAATAGTAAACAAATGGTAGGAGATAAAGAAACTAGACCGCAGAGCGACATCAGACTCGAGTTCATGTAGGTTCTATGGACACAGAGCTTACAGAAGAATACAGTCCTGCATACAGAGTCACAACAAAGCCTTGACTCATAGAAATGGAAAGTCTAGGGAAAAGACATTCTTATCTTTGATGCATGTTAGTAGTAAGTTATTTAATGTTAAAACCATTTCTATTATTCAGGCAGTCTGAAATGCTATGGCAATGTTATGGACAGCTGTCATTTAAATTCAAATATATATATATATATATATAAAATATTTCCACCATTCGTTATGTTGAGCATGAAGGCCTGGATCACAATCTCTGTTCCAGTTCGTCCCAAAGGTGCTGGATGGGGTTGAGGTCAGGGCTCTGTGTGGGTCAGTCAAGTTCTTCCACACTGAATTCCTCCAGCAGGTCTTTATGGAGCTCGCTTTGTGCTCGGGGACACAGTCATGCTGGAACAGAAAAGGTTCTTCCCCAATCTGGCCCCACAAAGTTGGGAGCCTCGTGTCTTGGTCTGATGAATCATTAAGAATTTTCTTTGCTGGAATTAAGGGGCCTGGCCCAAACTCTGATAATCAGGTGTGTCCCAATACTTATAGTGTGGCTAGACAGATACACACATGTAGATAACTATCTAACTGCTGTAACCATCAAGGCACCTGACAAAGATGTTAGTAGTGTATCCTGGAGAGCAAAAATCGAATCTTTTTAGCAGAAAGCAGGAATCAGACCATGCCATGTTCATAGCCACTTAAATAACCTTTTTCCTCACACTAAGCGTCTGCTTAAACTTCAGCAAATGATCTTGAGCACGACTACATGTTTTAAGTTTCTGCCACGTGTTTAGCAGATTTGCATTGGCCTTAAGATGCTGTTGACGACTCGTACCTCATAAAGTGGGCATACACACAGCTAGTACAGCAGCTGCATCAACCCGCATAAAACATGTTTCTGCCCGGTTTCGAACCGAGGACCTTTCGCGTGTTAGGCGAACGTGATAACCACTACACTACAGAAACCGACTGCAGACAGAACGGCCCACGCAGGACCCAGTCTTCTGGAGCCTCTGATACAGCTTGTGTGAAGCGTATCACAAGTTAGCACAACAAACTGGAAACAGGTGTGATCGGATCAAAAGGTGTTTTTTAATAAAAGATTTGTAACTGCTTAGTCGGTAGTATGTGTTATTTTGATGAAAGCCGTATATTCAATTGCCCTTCCACTGTACAACATACAGACTTCAAAAGTCAGTAAATGTCCATACCGACACGGCTATTAGTGAAAACTGAGATTTTCGGTTTCGTTTAAAATAAGCTGTGAAAACAAGCACGTTTTCAAAAATATCTCTGTCCACACGCAATCGCTTAAAAACGCTGTCAAAAGCTTGCCAGGCCAGCAGGTGGCAATATAACTTTAAACCATATAGCATTAGTGGCCAATCAGAAGCCTTGGAGGGGGCTTCTGATAATGGTGAGAAATAATATGCATAATCAAAGAAAAAAATATTTTATTTAACCAGATTGATAGACAGATCACTGGAGGTGCATAGAGCCAGTTCATACAGTCAAGTTATAACACAGAGAAATGCTACTGTGATCGTGCCATGATTACGGCTTGTGGTGATTCTGGACAGTGCTGATGTTTCCTAGCTTCAGATAGCAAACTGCAGAAAAGGGCATTTTAGAATCAGAAAACTTGACTGATCCTAGAGTAAATTGCGTACGTAATGACAGCTAAGATACAGACCTCAGAGTAACGACATGCACTCATATTAACAGATATTAATTACTGTAAACCAGTGCCCTGAACACAAGATAGCACATATAAACCAGCTTCCCTAACGCTAGGTAGCACAGAATCTCAAGACGCCGATTAATATTGCATCTATTACAGCAAGTTGCCCAGGTCCAGAAACAGCAAAGCATGCCCACACCATCACACTACCACCACCATCTTTGACTGTTAGTATGATCAGAATCAGAATCAGTAAACTTTTAATTGTTTATGTGGTGACTTGTAACCCTGGCTTTGAAACCCTTTCAGGCTGATTTACTTCAACGAGTCTCTTCCTCATCTCTTGTAGAATTTGTTGGAACTGTGGCACAGTGTTCTGCTACAGGTCAAGATCTTCTTAGGTTCTATTTAAATGATATTAAGATTCTGCAGGGTTGGCAAGTCGTCAAACCTTGTCTAGTCTAATTGAATTGATCCCCATTATCAACTACTGCTACTACTATTACTACTGCTAATAGTAATAACACTGTTTTAGTATTTTCGCAGATTATGTATGAAGGATTGTATTGGGAGTTCAGAGGGATTTTAAGGCTAAACAGCATTTTCTTCCAGCTCAATGAATGACACATCAAAGTCAGAGCTGTTTACATATCATCCAGCAGAGCTAACAGGACTGATGAACAGAAACATCTCTGATGGTCAGAGAACATTTTCTTTCTTTCAGTTCTGATTTTATTTCTCTGCTCTGCTCACCTGTCTGAGCTGATCTGAGATTTAAAGGGAATCTTTAATTGAATGTTGAAAGATGGCATTCATAGGAAGTTGCGGCTCCCGGTTTCGGATTATTTGGCTCAACAATTGTGAACAACAGAGACAGAGATATTGACAGAAAGACAGAAAAAAGGAAAGCGAGGAGGAAAAGCTGTTTATCAAACTACACAAAGTTTACAGCATCTAAAGCCAGAGGTACTTATAACAACATCTTTAAGACCCACACAGTGTAAGTTAGCTGGTTTATAATTTGGATATTTCACATTTTAATGCCAATAATTCTTCAAAAAAGTGCCTGAATTAAACAAGATTTTAGAACTCCATAAGTGGCTATACTCTATTACTGATCTTATTGCTATTATTACTATCGGTAGCACAGTTCAGTTATGCTGCTTAAATATTCATTTCACGTTTATTTAATGGTAAAATACTAACAGTTGTTGAAATGGTCCCAGTAAGATTCCAAAACTCTGTGTCCATTGTGAATTTCTTGCCTTAATTTTTATTGTAATAATTTGTGCAATAAACTGCTCTTACTCTGATGTGTAATTTCTGATCAGGTGCTAAATCATTATCATTATGTGCAATATCTTCATTATTAAGTGCAATAGTTTAAGTGCAATAGTCTAATCTTGTGACTATTTTTGTGAATACTAATGCCACTTACGTCATTACGTACCATGTGCAACAATTTCCTCTTGTCTCAATGTTTTCTGATTCTGATTGTTTTCTCGCCTGGTCTTTCACAGAGCAGGGTTTCTCGTGTAACCTCAGCCCGAAGTCAGACCTGCCCCAACAAGAGAAGAGCAGAGCGACATTCCTATTGGACAGTCCTGCACTCTGGCCTTTAGTTATTGGGGAAAATGAGGACTCCTGTTTTGTGACATATCCTCCTTCTGTGTTTGTTTATTTGATTTTTGTTGTAATGTTGATTCGAAGCCACTAGGGGACGCTATTGGCTTTCTATAGGGACTCGGACAGCAGTCACAGCTCTTACATCTCTCACAGGTCTTTGGGGTGTGTGCTGACTGAGGAGGAAAAAACAGGCAGAAACTGTGTAAAAAGAGGCAGAAACACAGTAATAATATTGTTAATAATAATGAACAGTTAATGGCAGCTATAGGGCTCGCTCTTAGTAGATTTTTGTCATAATCCACATGAATTATATATATATATATGGAGCTAAACTATCATTCTTAGAGTATTTAATAAAATGAGATAAAATCAAATCAATGTTACATTCAAATGGAATAATTATATTACTCAGTTATGGTTTTTCTCTGCGGCAAGTGAACTCTTCCACTGGTTAGGTCTTCAGGAGTTGAACAGAAGATTAACCACCAACATGATTAGAAAATGACAGCAGAACTAACCAATCATGTTTTGATAAACTGTGGTGGGGACCGATGAGGAAACACATCACCAACCTGGACACAAGCAGGAGTGCAATCAGTGTGTGTGTGTTAAATGAGATTCTTCACAGTAGAAATGCTGCACACAAACTCACATACACTACCAGTCAAACGATTTTGCAGCCCACAGGTTTTTACCACTTATTAACTTATTTCATACCTGCAGATTTTGTTACTATGAATGAAAATATGTAAAATAAAACAAGTTTCATTTATGAGAAGCAATAATCTGTAACAGTGTATGTTTGACTCCTATTAACTGGTTGTGTGGTGATATATGTACGCACACACAGTAGCCACATAGATTTACATTCGCGGATTCAGTATAATGCAGATTTTTCTGAGAACCAAACTGTATTGCTGCTACCAGTCCAGAAGAAGAAGAAGAGGCTGCTGCAGCATGTAACATGCCTGCTCCGTGTCTTGTCCTCCTATTTTAGTGTTTTAAACCGCCCACCGCCCCAATTTTCAACAGTTATCTCAGTTTATTTAGTATTAGTAAGCTGTGCCCTGTCTAAACATGTGGGTAGAGAGAGTTATTTCAGTGTTTCTTTTGTGTACGAGTCTTTGTTTTCACTCATGGCACGTTGCTAATGCTAACCACTAATGCTAATGGTTTTTTAAGCAGTAATGTTTTCTGATTTTGATTATTTATTTACCTTAAAATTTTCTTTAAGGGTAATGCATTAAATTGAGTTTAAAATGAAATTAAAGTGTTATGGGAGCATCTTTGGGGGCATATTTAGGGTTTACACTATTAAAATAGGCCTTTTTAGGCATTTTTCTACCATTTTTTCCCAATACACAGGTCCATGGCTGCACTTACTCGACGTCAGTTATAAAAGCTTTAAACAGTTAAACCAATGCAGATCACCTATTTTTAAATAACTGAGAGTAATAAATACATTCTAATTATCTAATATAATCTACAAAATGCATTGCTTTACAATAAAATAGTGTGAAGGAGCTATAGACGCCACATTGCCCCCTATGTTTCCTTTGGTGAACTGCAATATGACTGTGTGTATAATATGAAGGCTAATGATCAGGGTCAACCACACTGGAACAAATCTCAGTGGCTGTCCATATTATGTCCAAACCACACGAGAATTATAACTCCATATTCTCCACTTGTGTGTAGATGTTGTGTATGGCTGTAACTAAACAACAATGGTTTGATTTTTCAGTTAGAAGGTGGAGAAATTCCATAACAGGTCCAGAAACCAGATGCACCACGTTCTTCTCGAGTTTCTCTCAGGTCCTCTTTCCCCCTGGCCTCTACGGACAACACACTGCTGCTTCGACTTATCAAAGAATCCCATCATCATGAAAGGCTTCTGGCACTCACAGAGAAGTGGATGAAAGAGCTGTTTTCAACCATTTATTAAACACTTATTAAACGCCTCATGAATACCAGAGAGGGAAGAAGAAAGAGGGGAAAAGTACTATTGTGAGATGGAACAGTGAGAAGGAAAAAAATAAGGGAAAAATAAGAAAGAAAGGAAGAAAGAAGGAATGAAGGAAGTGCCTCAGAAAAGAAGCAGCTTTTTAATGTGCTTCAGTGATCTCTCTCCCAAATCAGATACTCTAACCTTGTTAGCATCTGCACTGATTTCCATATTAATGACCCCTTCTGAACCTTCAAAGTGATGAATAATTGACAACAAATGAAATGTTTTGATTGTCGTCGGCACAAAGCATGTTTAATGTTTCATACGTTGCTTCCCAGCTAATTGTGCAGATGACGCGTAACGTGCAGAGTGTGTGTCCTGGGTTAGGGTGTGTGTTCAGAGGCATGGAGAGATGGAAGGAAAGGAGAGAGAGAGAGAGAGAGAGAGATTAACAGAAAGAAAGAAAGACATAAAGAAAGAAACAAATAAAGGTTCAATGAGAGTGGAAGAAGAAATCAATAGAGAGCGAGAGAGAGAAAAACGTTTACAGATAGAAAGACAGACAGAAAGAAAGAAAGACACGAAGAAAGAAAGAAATAAAGGTTCAATGATAGTGGAAGAAGGAAAGGAGAAGTGAAGATAGTTGAAGGAATGGAGAGAGGAAAAATTAAAAGAAAAAAAGAAAAGAAAAAGATAAAGAAAAGAAAAAGAAATGAAAGAAAGAAAGAAAGAAAGAGAAAAAAAGTTCAGTGAGAGAGTGAATGAAGGACAGGACAGAGAGAGAGAGAGAGTAAGAGAGAGAGACATGGAGTGACAATAGACAGAGAGACAAACGCATTAACAGAATGAATGAAAGAAACCAAACAAAGAACAAAGAAAAAAAGGAAGTAAGAATTTAGAAAGAAAGAGAGAATTTGAAAAAAGAAATGGACAGAGTGAGTGAGACAGAGAGAGACTGAGGAGGGGTCAGTGGTTAACTGAGTGCTGAAGCTCAGTGACTGGAGTTCCGTGCTGAGCGAGGAGTTTAATGGCTGTTTAGGCAGCAGATCACTAACAGGCTGTAGATGAAAACTCTGAGGGTCCGGTTCAGACCCCACACCCCGCAGCTCCACCCCCCCAGCTGCCGGCTCAGAGAGACATAAGGCCAGAAAGTAGCACTGAGGCTGGAGTGGCTCTTTTGACTTTTCCACTTGTTGTTGTTGTCATTATTGTTGTTGCTGTTGTTATTGTGGCTCTATGGGTGGGCTAACCTGAGGCAGAATGAACCCCAGCGCCCCACCAGCAGCACGGAGCAGGTTGTGTGTGTGTGTGAGTGTGTGTGTGTGTGTGTGTGTGTGAAGGGCCTGGTTTTCCTGTATAAACCGTTAGATCCTGTCCCCATAATGTCTAATAAGGACATTATCGTCGTCTCTTTATTGTCCCTCCTGTAGCTTTGCTGGCAGCCGCTGATGTCTGAGGAGCTCGTCATGCTCTCTGATGGTCTGATGGTCGATCACGCACAGGTACGGAACGCTTTGACACCACTGACAGAATCAGTGACAGTGACATTGACTGGATGCAGATTTATTTTTATCTGTTTATTCTTTTACCTTGCAGGGACTTGAGACTGACTGATAGGAAGCAACAGCGTCCGTCCTTAACACTCCTGCTGGGCCGAAGGTGTGTGTGTGTGTGTCTGGTGTATATTTTTTACTCTTCGAGGGTGTGTATGTGGATGACTTGTACATGTGTATGTGTGAGCGTATGACTTTGATTTGTGTGTGTGTGTGTGTGTGTGTGTGTGTTTGTGTGTGTGAGACAGTTGACAGCCGGTGCAGACTCAGGTCTGTCTGTCCTGAAGTGACTGTCATGCTGGATTGATTTCCTCAGTGCTGATGTGTGTGTAAGTGTATGTGTGTGTGTGTGTGTGTGTGTGTGTGTGTGTGTGTGTGTGTGTGTGTGTTCCCGTAATCCAGCTGGCCACGGCGAGCGTTACCTTGTCATCCTGCAACACGGATCAAAAACCAGACATGCTGGAAATAAACCCAGCCCTGACCTTGAGTTCACACCGGAGACAAGTCGACTGACAGGGCCCCACACACACACACACACACACACACACACACACACACACACACACACACACACACACACATCCACGCACAGTCAAACAAGAGGGTCATTACACCTGTTGGGCAGTAGAGGGCAGGCCAGCACTGTGGAAAAGATGAAAAAGTGTCCAGTTTCACTGAGAGCTGAGGGGAATAGTACTAAAACCCCCGTTTGGGCTCTTTTTTCACACTAATTCACACTTTAAGATTCACAGATTCAATCCTTTGCTTTTTTTATTTTTTTCTTTTACATTGCTACATTTTTACCTCGACTTTTACCTTGAAGTCCATAATTTATGTGGTTTTATGTTCCCAAAAGACATTATTCTCATCATCCAACCTCTCTATAACCATAAAAATGTAAATTACATGGTACTGTGCAAAAGTCTTAGGCTCCAGTGAAAACGGTTTAAGGCCATTTATCTGATCAGTGAGGGACTTTCTGTCAGCACAAAAGTTAAAATTAAGATAGATGTAAACAAACATTCAATAATATGAGGATTGAATTTGTGTGTGCTTGAAGTTTTGTGAGCAGAAAACAGGTTCGGTTCCAGATTCCACCTCGATGCCTCCAGACTTTGCATGGATCTGTGCATGGATTTCAGATTTAATTTAATGAAGTATAGACTGCACTGAACCACGTTTTAAAGACATTTGATGAGAAATCGTGGATTTTCAAGAGGAAGTCTGGGAATATTTTATTAATATTATTCAAAAGCAGTTACTTCTCAGTCTAAAAGGTTTTAAGTACTGTATGTAAAGGATAGCTGTTCTGACTGACTGCTCTGGATCGTGCAAAAACAGGCTAAAACATCCTTTGTAACCTGATCAGGGATGGGCTAAGCCTCTGCTGTAGGCTGAATAGGCAGAAAAATGTAAATATGTTGTTTTTTTGTGACATCAGTGAATTCATATAGGCCTGTTATTTAAATTTTTATTTATTTGATCTTGTTTTCCATGACGTGGGCCCTTTAAAAACCGCAGCTGCCCCATTATATCGTAACTGCATATAATGATAAGTAAACAAATACAAAGGTTTCAAAATTACTAAATTATTTAATGGTGTGTGTTTCCTATACAGGCACATCTATACATTTTGGTAAAGGTTTTGTTAAAACTTTATAGCTTAATTGGTTTTTATACTTCATAATATATGTTATATACTCTATAATATAACTGCTTTATAACTTCGCTGCATACGATGGAATCAGATTGAGACACAAAAGAGACTTCTTGACATCTCTGCTGCTCAGATGTTTCTCCTGAGCGAAATATTCCAGCAGTCTCACATTCGTCTCCTCTTGAGTTTTAGTGGTCTCAGTAAAGTCACACATTTCACATAAAATATTTAGATATTTCAGATTTGCTGTGATAATAACGAAGATCTGCAACTAAACCAAATATCTTGAATTTATTTCTCATGTAAAACTAAAAGCCCTATCAGTTTGAATTCACAGAGTAACTTTTTTATCTGTTGTTTTTTATCTAATGAAATGTCTCCTTTTTGGAGAATCATCATTAAGTCAACAACCAGTTCATAGTTTTACTAGCAATATAAAACAATACATTTAGTCATTTGATCTTTCTCTCCTGTTTTCTTATATTTTCTCTTCTTCTATCTGCTATCTTCTATTTTCTCCTGAACTTCTCTTCTCTTCTCTTCTCTTCTAAATTTGCAGTGGTTATCTATCTACCACTTCTTTAAAAAAATACACAGTATCTTTTTCAGTGACTATAGTATTCCCCCTTAGATTATTCTTTTCAGTACTTTTTGATATCCCTGTGCTGATGATCCATAGATGCTGTAACTGTTAAACTCCTTGTCGATTATCAGCAAGTCTGGAGTAAGTGTGTTTGAATTAGGCCGTAGTCCTTTACATTTAACATAATCTATAACAACTTGTATTTACAGTATTTGTGGCAGTTATAGTGGAGTCTCAAAATGTGGCGTTTTCCTTTTCCAGACTGGACAGTAAGCATTTCGAGGAGAGAGTGTGTTCCTGTTGCTTCTCCTGTTTTCTTCTCTGTATTGCTAATAGAATTGAGGGAGGTTTGATCTTTTGTTCTCTCCTCGGCCCTTTACAGACTCTAACGTTTTTACACGAGCCGAGAGACCGGAGCGCGGTTTGGAGAAGGAGCTCATAAATAATGAACAGGGGTGAGTCTGCAGTGGGCACGTGGAATTTTGCGGCTTCTGAAACAGCGCTATTGTTCTTCTCTGCACCCCCCCCCCTGCTGCCTTTTTGGACGGAGAGACGAAATGCATGGAGACTGCTTTGTAGAACATGATCTGATATCTCTGGAAATAAAAGAGAGCGAGGGAGAAAACACAGAAGGAATACACAAGTTGTGCCCACTGAGACATGCATATAACTACGACTCATTTGCAAATGTAGAATTTTTGCCCATATTCAACCCGTATTCAACTGGTACCATTTATGATGGGAATTGAAAGATGAATTATCCTCTGGGGCTACAGTATATGAAGATGTATGTTTTGTTGATTATTTTAATCTTCTCCGTTACATATTTACGCAGTATTGTCCCCCCCGTCTGACTTCTGAGTCCGCTTGTTGCACCTCGATTGCAGGCTCATTACTGTGTGTGTTTTTTATTATTCAGTAATTACTAATATCCCACGTTTTAACAGTGTGTGTCTGAGTTCAGTTGCAGCTTCACTGTTTTGGTCTGAATGGCTGTTTGAACTGATAGAGAGAAGGTGAACACAAGCGTAGGTGGAAAAAGGTCATGCCCTCCATTCAACAGGGGGCCTAGACCACTCACTTCTCTTCTCTTCTCTTCTCTTCTCTTCTCTTCTCTTCTCTTCTCCTCTCTTTTTCTATTCTCTTCTCTTCTCTTGTTTTATTTAGTATTTGTTTCACTGAATGTCTCTTCTCTTCTCTTCTCTTCTCTTCTCTTCTCTTCTCTCATTGGGTAAAATTGTACGGACACTCCTATGGATTTTACTGGCTTTGCGGTTTCAGTGTCAGTTACATGCATGGCTCAGCCAAAACAATTTTAAGAACTTACTGGCTTACAGATATTTTCTTAACTTTAATTATACAGTAGAGTGTATCCAGCTCCAGTTCCACTGAGGGCTTTGCTCCACATTGTTCCCTCTTTCTCTCTGGGAAAGGATCGGCCTTCGGTCTCAGTTTCTGCTGAGTGCCTGCTAGGCTTCTAGCCCGCGAGCCCCTCATCTCCTCCCCACTCCTCCCCACTCCTCCCAGGACAGGTGGCCAAACTCACTCGGCCTGCTCGTCCGTATCCACGACAACAGCCTCCGTCCTGTCACATGGCCAAGCCTGGCAGCCAATCGGTGACCCCACAACCCTTTCCACTCAGCCCTACATGCACACATACAGTCTGTGTGTGTGTGTGTGTGTGTGTGGACATGCATGTGCACACATGAGAACATACACACACACCCACACACACAAACCCACACAAACAAACAAAAAAACACACACACCCAAACA
>JBBJLR010000111.1:754294-775278 GCA_037577145.1 Brachypetersius gabonensis
ACACACACACACACACACACACACACACACACACACACACACACACACACACACACACACACACACAAGCACACATTCAAGTATGAAAAAAATCACTGATTTCTGGAAATAATCAACATACTGAATCGGTTGAATCACTAACTGCCACAATTCTTCATAAACACCCATGTTCTCCATTTGTTGCCACTCTACCTTATTTGCATTTTTTATGCACAGTATATTTAAGACACCACAAAGTCAGCAGTCAGTACCCGACATCAGGTGTAAGTAGTTGGGATTCCAATTTTCAATGCAGGAAGGAATGCAATTTTACACTGATCCTCACAAAAGTTGCGTCTTGGTCAGTATGTCTGAAAAAGTAAACTGTTTTTGCTAACAGTACTATGTTTGCTAGTTAAAAGTCTTTCACCAAACAAAACATTAGCTTACTATCATGACTGAGGCCTTATTTGTTCACAGCTTGAGATTTCAGGTTTAATATTGTTTCATTGTGTCACAGTAAGTAACAAGTGGGTCATCTGGTGAGTTTATGCTAGCTGGTTAGTTATCGCTTGCTGTTGCTTAACAACAGGTTTAGCCAAACTCAGATGTGTGGTTTCTGCCAAAAAAACACATTGTGACTCCTCCAACCCCATCTCAAAATCAGTCCCACTTGGTATAGATGCTTTAGAGTAACTGAAATAACATTAGCATAGCGGCAAAATTCACTGGTGCCATTTTCAATCTGTCTGGTTCCATTAAGCTGCAACAACACAGTCCAGCTCTTTGGCTTTTGATTTTAAGCTGGGAACTCTAAAAGAGTAAAAGAGTTTATCAAATGAATTTTAGGTTCTCTAAGGCTTTTCCCACCTAGTTGCCTCTACTGTTGTTACAGCACTGTATGTTGATCCAGTTACTTGCTGAGTACAGCTGAGTGATGTGTAATTGTGCTGATTTGTTTCAAAAAGGAACAAAGTATTCATTTTCATTCACTCTTGCATTCAAATGAACATGTTCTAAGTAGGTGGGGATGTTGCCATAGGGCCCCAGAATGTTCAGAAACATCCCTGCGCCTCACTCAGATGCAAAGACGCACCGAGAGCCATGCAGTCACACGAAGAACCACATGTGTAAACAGTTTGTTTGTGTTTTCATTGTTTGTAAACCGTGGCACCAAAATTCTTCCATAGTGGTTCATAAAGGGGTAGAATAGGCACAGCCTACTTGAGAAACGAGGCACTTAAAGCGACGTCAAGGTGGAATATACATTTGAGGCGAGCAAAAAACAGCTTTACAAATCCCTGGATGTGGCTGTAATGAAGTTGTCGCTGTGCAAGGAGCGCACCTGTCTCGTCTGAATTCCCTCGTAGGTGGAGCCCTGATTAGCATTGCATTATGCTACACCGCATCCCGCATCACACCTGTTTAAAACTGTAATCCTGCATGAATACAGCTCCCCCCGGGCCAATCACTTGCCACTTCACCCACGAACAGAAAAAAAAAACCCTCCTCCTCTCAAAGATTCCTCTATCAATGCAGACACCAAGCCGCCGCTCAGAATCGCAGCCGTTTTCTCATTCCTCCCTGCCAGACACATTTGGCAATTTCTGCATCCTCCATTGACACGTTAAATTATTTAGAGTTCTTATAACAACAAACTGGCTGGCCAATTATTATTTCAGCTAATATGAAATTTAGAATGTTTAAATAAGGGGGAACGGCTGCCAAAGCCCAATGCGATGATGCATTTTCCAAGAAATGAAGACCCCATGGTTTCCCTCCACACGAATATATCTTTATGTTTCATTCTCTTCGGCGGAATGAGTTTGCTTGTGGCTGCATAATTCAGAAGGGCCTTTTTATTGGAATTTCTGTGATGTAGTCTACTGTTAAATTACCCCACACACCCTCAGACTTAACTCTTAGGGAACATGCACTGGGCCTCGACTGTGGCTGAGCAAAGTGTTAGTCAATCTAAAACTAATATTTGCTTTTTTTAGTTCATACCTTTGGTCATATCAAGAAAAATGTATTGTTTTGTATCTTTCTAACGTGCTTCCAGGTTCCCTCTGATCTTTGACTATGCCATATTCCAAAAAGAGGAAATTACATTAACCAGCAAACCCCCCCTCAACCTTCACTAGTGTTACCAATCGTGGACCAGTGGCAGTTTTAACTTTCCAGCTGCACATAGACATATCTCAGACCTCCCATCGCAGACACTGTCTTCTCTGCATTTACTTCCTCGTGGTGGTAACTGTTCATGTCAACCCTATGATCTTGGCCTAAAACTGTTAGACTGACATGTGTCTTTATATTTCCTACTGTAACTTGGTGACATTTTGCATTGTTAGCAAGTAATCAGTACGCCATGATTCAACACAAGCACATCTTTCCATTAACAGCAAATTATTGTTTTTTAATAAAGTTATTTAAAATTTTTACTAAAACACAAACCAAAAGCTCAGTTAGTAGGTGTTATTGGTCTGTTAAACCGTACAGAGCCACTTCACACTCCAAGTGTGTCTCTAGCCTTATCTTTTTTGCCATTTGTAGGATTTTAGTTCTCATCTTTATCTAAGAAAACGTTGAACTCACTTCTGTTGTGTCTACATTGTGAAGGCACAGTCGTGTGTGTGTGGTGGTGGTGGTTAGGTGGTGATTTTAAAGCTAAAACACTGCTATAATTAGACTAATGAATAGTATTTAGCTACCAATGAAAACAAACACTGGACAGAAATTATTTGGTTGGTGGACATTATATAGACACCAATTATACTTATATAATCATATCATGGACGCATGTGTGGTGCTGGTATCTGTTTAGTAGTGTTGCTGTCTCCCGGTGCTAGATTAAGAGTGGTCCACTATCCAAAGAATACCCTAACCATGATGAGAAACGGATGACCAAAGCAAACTATGCCTCTAACTGTACACCAGCAGGAAAGTGGCCAGTGAAGGAATAGAGCAGTGTGAAATATCTGAGCTCAGAAAAGACACTTGATATCGTTTACCCACTGATTGCGAAGGAAAGTGCAAACTGTGACATGCTTGTCGACTGTATGTGTGTCTCACATTGTGATACATCATTATAGAGCACAGGAGAGGGTCCTCTCCCCTCATTATAATCGATAGGCCTTCTGGGTCACGTCACCGTTTTTCTGACAGAAAATCATGTTAACTGGAAATATCATAGATTTTCAAGTGCAAACGAAGTCTGCTCTCTGACCTAAGACATTGTTGGTCTCTTTGGTAGACCCTGTTTCAACCAGCGGTCAAATTAGTTTTCTTTCCTCATTTATTTTTGCTGACAAGCACAGCATATGCAATTTTGCAGATTCCATTTTATGTCTACTATAGTTTGGACATAATTGCAATAGGCCACAGAACACACCAACAATTAAAGGAATGGTCTGAAAAAAATGACACTTTCTTAGTCCAAATCTAATAAATTGGTCAAAAGAAGCCACCACTTCATTTTTAAGAAATCTATGAGATGAAGAAAAGTAAAATACTGACGTTACATTTAAATGTGATACACAGATGTGGATTGTGTATCATAATTGTCACGTGAACGGGGAGTGAGGTGAGGCGGGGAGTGAGGTGAGACGCAAGCAGGTTCCAAAGTGAAGAAGTTTATTTACAAAACGACACAGACTCTACTAGAAAACCACAACAAACAGGTACGAGGACCTTTAAAACAGAAAGCAAAACTACATATAAGACACATGAGGATCAGGGAAGGAGAGGGTCATTGTGAGGGATGACCAGCAAAGGACATACACGTACATAGAACTTAAATACAAAACAGGAACCAATGAGCAAACAATCACTTACTGAAAACACACCTGAAACTGAGACACAAGGCACAAGGAATACACAGATTTCAAAATAAGTGTCTAAACTTAAAACCTAAAACAGTGGCCTCTACCGGCCACTGGAGAGACATTACAATAATCCTATAAAAGATTTGCATTCAAAATTTTAAGGAATTTGTTAAATAGCGGTTTGTGTTTTTCCTTTATTTAATTTGCAGCTTTTTACAATGTAGACCCACAGGCAGACTTTGCAACATGATATGATGCTACATTTAAACAATTGTTTGCTTTTATGACCAGATCTAGTTCTGGTGTTACAAATTCTGGACACCAAACATTTTGATTGTTGTAATTTTCACAAAAAAAGATCATTTTAAAGGCAGACTGGAGCTGGTTGTCACCGACCTGAGTGTTGTTTGCTAAATCAGAAAGGACTGACCTCAGAGTCACTGGTAGCTTAGTGGTAAAAGTGGCAATCAACTAGAAATGGGTTCAAGATACACACCTGACTGGGTGGTCCTGGTCACACCCTTTTTCAAGGCACTTAAGGCCCACTGCTGGTTCCCAGACAGGGAATGGCGATGCAGCACAATGTTTTACACTTTTCCTTAGTCTACGTAATGAAAACAGTTCACTTGGCAAAATGCTTATTTATATATTGTAAGGTTTCAATATTTCTTAGCAAGGTAGGAGACTTGCCTGTGGACCAAGCTGGTATGGGTTCAAATCCTACCTTCAGCACATCACCACTAGGTTAATCAGCAAGACCCTTAACCCCAAGACTCTTGTTCCAGGCAGACTGTCCCTTGTAGTTAGGGAATGGAAGTGTCTACTAAATGCCCTAAATCTGAATAAAATGAAAGAGATGAATGTTTATCATATGGATAAAATTGTTAAATGGTTTTTTTTTTACTACTCCTTTGACAGCAACAGTATAACTTTGTGGAAACAAAACACACACTTTGTAACTATGCAGAAGCCAGAAAGAAATCCAAACATCACTTTCCTCTGGCTCTCTCGCTGCATTAGCAGACAGAGTGGTAGCTGGGCAGTAATCCCCGCGGGCCTTGGAGGCTCTAGGCCTGATCTACGATCAGCCTGGCCGTGCTGGCACTCTCCACACGCCATGTGGTTAACCCGGCGTCCCTGGGGGGCTTTCCCTGCCCACCAGGCTGCTCTTACCTCCTGCACAGGTGGCCTTCTGAGCCTCGTGGGTCTCTCTCTGCCTAATTTTAGGACTCAGGTCTGCCTGCAGGATAGAGAGGGGAGAGGGCACCCTCTGTCATGCCTGACAAACATGCTGGTTAACTCCACACGCCAGTTGGTGCATTAGTTTGATTGGGAATGGATTGCGTCAATGCTACTGCCGCTATTTGATCCGAGTGAGATTTTACAATTACTATGATCATTTTTAGCATTTTCATTGGGATTATTTGTGAAGTGTGAGACTGAGACATGTGTTGACAGCATACACCTCACATGGGCAAATGGTAATTCCTGATAAACAAGGGATTTAATGTGTTTATATGTGAGTGTATGAGTGTGTGTATGTGTGGGGGTGATGGAGGCATTGAGCATACCGTACATGTAAATGGGTGTTTTTGGTGTGTATATGTGCAATATGGAGAGTGTTTATAGAGCCATGCATTTTGTGTGGGGGTGTAATGTGCGTATGCACATGCCATATGTGTTAAAGGTTGGGTGTGTTGGATCATGTACACCATATCCCTCTCTGGCGCAGCCCCAGGTCCTGTCTTAACATGACGGTTCAGCAGAAATAACAGATTTGCACAGTTTTCCCTTTGTCCAAAATGGAGCCAAGACATGCCTGGTGTTTCAGGTTTGCTTCAGTTTTGTGAAACTAACGTTACTAACAAGTAATTGAAGCCCACACATCAGGCTTCAATCAAACTGCATGGGATAGAATGTAGCTCCTGGATCTATATCTTATACCATCATCCATAACAATGGACATATAGCTAAAATAGTAATAGCTGCCCATTTTGTCCCCATTTGTTTTTTTAAGGCATAAGCAAGATTTTTGAAGATTAAAATGGAATGTTTCCTTAATTAAAATAATTGAGATGCAGCCAGGTAATTTGAGAGAAAGTGGTTTAAGATTAATGAGGTCAAAACTGCAAATAAAGCCATTTTGCGTGTCTCCTCACACTTTCTGAATAAATGCATTCTTACAAATTAGGATCTAGTCGAAAGCTAATCTCAAGACAAGTAGAAAAAACTATTCTCCCTAGTAACGATTTTAAGTGATAATTTTACCTAAGGTGACTTCCTGAGACATTCAGTGCTTCCATCATCTGGCTCCCTACACAATGATCAATTCTGATTTGATAGGTTTCCCTTGAATTGGGTATTTCGGATAAAATCACACCGAATTATTTACAAATCAGTGGAATTTCCCAATAAAAACTGAGGTAGAGGAAAGTGTGCAGTAAAGTGTCCAGTAAGGCCTGCAGTGTGTAAACCACTATACTTGAGCTCCCATTAGCGGATAGCTACACAAGCATGTCTTGGCTGTTGGACTACATTTGGAGAGTGTTGGTTTGAAGTGGAGATGGTTGGCACCGATCTGAGGGTTGATAACTGAAAAGTGACCTATTTCGTTAGTCAGCATCATGGGAATGACCATCATTTTAGCCAATCGCAGGCAGCGCTGGCCTGTCTGTGCGTTTGTTTGCTTGCTAAGGTCGAGCTGTAATAGCCCGTTTGAGAACGGAGCCATTGGAAACGCGCCGCAACTCCAGCAACCACACCCACACCTACTGATGTGGTTTGCGATTTTCTCTTCTTCCGTCTTTCTCCCCCCACTTTTTTTTCTCCTCTCTCTTTCTCCCCCCTCTCTCTCCCTCTTCAGAGGCACCTAATTAAGAAAGCCTGACTCATTTACATGGCTATGTTTGATCTAAATTACACTCCAAACCGCACCAAATTAGGATCATCTGTGAATGTGAAACGTTTTTTTTTTCCTCCCCTCGTCTCTCCTCCTTCTCTCCCTCCCCTCCTTACCCTCCCTCCACCTCTTTCTCTCTCTCTCTCTCTCTTTCTCGCTCGCTCTCTCTCACTCTGCGCGCGTCTGTTGGAACAGGAGTAGGCCGGTGGTTGACTCTGGGGGGCACATGTTCAAATGATGAGAGGGATTATGGGTTTTAGTGTTCTCCCGGGACCTGAAACACACACACACACACACACACACACACACACACACACACACACACACACACACACACACACACATTTATTCACACGGACACACACACATATAGACATAGCACGGGGAAAAAAAGTTGAGAACAATTACCTCTGTATCTGGTTCTGGTGTAGTCCTGCAATGTTCCCTAATGACTCAGAGTAGGGATTTGAGCCCAGGTCATTCCAGGACTAATACTGCTGTTCCAACCTCATCTTATTTAAACTGAGGTACCCGGCACTAGAGCTCGGTATAAAATTAAAGGAACACTAACCTCTAAAAGTATCAGTAATTTTCCTTATTAATCTTGATAGATCATTATCCAGTAACAATTAAGTACTCTATGAATCTATGTATTTTGACAGATCCTTTGAGTTTAAGGGGTTAATGGTCTATCAGTGCTGTTCCAACCTCATATCTCATACATTTCAAATTTATGGAAGAAATAGAAAATGTGAACATCTCATCTGTTGGCTAGCTGCCAGATTATTTGCATAGCAGTGCTTATGCTAGCTTCAAAGACGGCAAAGAGTTCAGTCAGGTTAACGATGGCAATCTTTAAATATACTTGAAAGCATGAATCATAAAAATGTCAAGCTTTACAAGCTTGTGGACCAAAACACTCCACAATAGTAAAAGTAACCCAATGTGTTGCCAAAGATATATTTTAGTCATACTTTTAGTCATCGCCAATGTACTTAGCTAGAATAAATTTAGACTGGTTTACTTGTTCCACACTTTAGTACAGATCTCATAACTCTCCTCCACCTGCCTCTCCAGTTTAGGAAGTGGATAGAATTTCACTTCTTTTCCCTTCAAATACTGGATATCCAGATCACAAGCATCCCATGAAATTCTGAAAGCTTGTCAGATATGCCCTTGTCTGGTTACAGTTATGAAGGACAAACTGGTTAAACCAGTTCCCATCAGTGGTACCCTTAGGTAGACCAGTGCCTCACCGAATACTCACAGAGTAAAGCAGGCTGGAATAAAACAGCAGGCTGGAGTAAAAGCATTCTCAATTCCATATTTTGATGGGATCCAAATTGTTAAAACTATTTTATATGATGATTTCATTTAATATGATCAAGGCCTTGGAGTGACATTTAGAGAGGCAGGTGCTCATATGAAGGCAGAGGGTTGGAAGATGTTGCAGAACGCGCCTGATCAACATTTTGTCCATCAGGAAAAAGAGGAATGAAATGAAAACACAAAGACTTTGTAGATGGGCAACTTGTCTTGCCAGAAAGGCCCATATGGCTAAAGGGACAGGTGCTTGAGCACCTAAGGCCCTCCTCTGGATGTGCCTGGATATGATGTAAGGATAACAAAACAATACAATGGTGCATTGGCCCATTCACCACAAAGTGGTCAAACAATTGGGACAAAAATACAAAAGAAAATAGAGAAAAAGAAAATTCTGTTATAACAGCAATGATAAATGAAGTTAATGCTAAGGTTGTGGCCAATGTGGAAAACAAACTGTCAAGATAGTGTTAGTGTACATATGGATAGTGGTCACATTCTGTATATGCTGCATTGTGGATTTGTGCATGTGCTTGTTGGAGCTCTTCGTATTTGTGTACAAGTGCTTGCACGTGTTAGTGTGTGTGTGTGTGTGTGTGTGTGCGAATGCATGTGTGTGCAGCCCTCTGCCACTGCCAAAACCCATCTGGATCTGCTGTTCATGCGCTGACCCTTCATATGGCGAGTTAAAACCCCCAAGTGTCAAAATCTGTACATGCTGAATCTCAGCTTTAAACAACGCAGCTCGCTGAAGGACACCAGGACGGCAGCCAAACCCCCCACCCCCCAAATCTGCTGTAAACGCCAGGCCAGACTGAGCGTAACCCTGACCGTCACAAAATGCAACAGCAACAGCGCAGTGACATAAACCGCGCATCGCAGAACGCATAACGGCCTGAATAAACATTCCATTTGTCGTTTCATTGGTACCTTTTACTTCGTGGGACAAGACAGCGCTCGTAAAATACCTCAGTGCATTCGCAAAGTGTCGGCGTCGTTTATGTAAAAGTTTGCAAGTGGCTTTTATGCGCCAATAACAACAGACCTGTGAATGAGCCAAGACGCGATGGAAACCTACCCCAATAAGTGTCCCTGAGTGGGTGTTTGCTTATGTACACATTTAAAGTGTTTCGAGTGCTCGTAAAATTTGTCTCTTTACATTGTGATGTGTCTTCTGTAAACGTTCATAGGGTTACTTGACTAAACAAGTTAATATCAATAACTGCAACTGGTTGATCCATGCTCCACCCACTAATGCATTCTCTCATGGCTGCTGTTGGTAAAACTGTAATGGACGCTGGCATGGTCCTATGCTGGACCATGGCTATTAGAGCTGGACTATGAAGGTCAAAATTTAGTTAAGAAAGAGAGAAAACAAAATAGAAATTAATTTAATTTCTGCTAGCATCCCCAAGGGATTTCTCATGCTACGCTAACAGTGGTGCACATGATTGTTTTTTCAAGACCAAGCATGAACGTTTGCAGCTTCTAAAAGACACTCCATTTGTTTTATCTTAGTTTTAAACAGATACTATATTATATTCAGCAGTTTTACAGAGACTCTTTCAGCAAGGAGCTCTGGAGCTATCATCAATGTTCTCATTTTCGAATATTAAGCCCTGATTAAACTATAGCTCTAGTGACCTGTCTAGAACTTCCACTGTAGTAGTTTGGTTAAAAAATATGGTTTTGGTTGATTCTATTGTCAGTGTTGTTAGTAGTCTCACTTGTAAGGACAGCAAAGGGTGAAAAATTGACAATTTTCCACAGTTTAGAAAAGATTTTAACCATTCCATGGTCTCACACACATAAACACAATCTGTCTTAACAGTGAGATTTAACATACGCATGCCAACTCAATATCAAATAACACTTTACTTAAGGACTGCTTACGTGCTCTAAATGTTGGTATGCTGCCCAAACATTGTCCAACCTATGAAAGGACATTTGCAGGTAGATCCATTCCATCTTGTGTTAAGTTGACACACAGTCTGCATGTGTAGCATTTGACTGGATGGGAATGTCTGACACAGTTCAGTTTCGTAAAACAATTTAGTTTTTGAATGTTTTGTCTACTGTAGTGAAGGGATGATCTAAAAAAAAACCTGTGAAGCATTTCGGAGAGGTGCATCTGTCGGACGGCTGATCCCTCGTCTGGGACGTCCCGCCCCTTGGTCACTTTGTTGTGGCCAGGCTCTGCGCTGCCTCAGCCTGGCCTCAATAAGCAACTCCATATAAATATCACGTTGAGACGGTGCGGTCTGTGGAAGCGTCCTTAAGAGTACCTTCGGGTGTGTTTCCTTTTTTTTGGAAGCCCGGTGGCCTGGGTTTGAATGGGTGTGCTTTTCTTTTTCAAAGTTTTCCAGCATATGCTTGTTATACTTTGTTTAATCCCACATGTGTGTTTGGCCCTCTGTATATGACAAAAGCAGAGTGTTCCTAAGGTAAGAGCGGTGAGAGCCAGGGGGCTGGCAGGGGGGGCTGTCTGTATGTGTGCTTTTGTGTGTGTGTGTGTTTATGTGTGTGTGTGTGTGTGTGTGTGTGTGGGTAATGTTATCTCCTCCAAAGGCCTGGCTGCTGTGTTCCTGGCTCGCGCGATTGGCGTAGCAGTAATTGCCGGACCTGGGAGGCTCCAGAGCATGTGTGTGTGTGTGTGTGTGTGTGTGTGTGTGTGTGTGTGTGTGTGTGTGTGTGTGCATGTGTATGTACACACCGAGAATAAATCGGGTTTGACAGAGGATTAGTGCTGTTTGGTGTGTGTGTCAGGTGGAATAAGCACAGGTTGACTCTCCCCTGCGGAGAATCCCTCCTGTAATCGGAGATAACACCTGAAATAAACACGGCACTCTGGACCGCGGCCATTCCGTTTAATAACCAGCCTTATGCTCCTTTCCACTGAAAACGCGTCTTCTATTCCAGGTTATTCAGGACAGAGGAGAAAAACTCTGTTTTATTTCACAGCCTTTCATCATCGGGCTGTAGGTACGCAGCTCGGTCAAGCCAGTGGCCACATGTGTGATTTTTTATTTGTGCGATGGCAATTAAAAGTTCATCTAACTTTATAGGCTACAATTTGGCATGTTTTCTTTGTTGGCTAAAAGACCCATATGTGATATTTTTCTTGCATTTAATGTTTGCTGTGGTACATTTACAGTGGGATTTTATTTCTATTAAAAACAGTCATGATTCAGTTTTACCTCTTTTTGTCATTTAGAAATAAACCGTGTTTTACAATGCCTTTGAAACTGAGTTGATCTCTGATCTGATTGGTTGCCCTGATTCTGGCGCACTGAAACACTCTTTATAACTTGAATATAAATGGGCAGGGCTAAACTGCTAAACAGTTTATTTTGTGATATCATAAAAGCAGTGAACTCAACATGGACTGAGAATCTAATAGTAAATCTAATAATGTTTACAAGCTACAATAAACTTGCTATTTTAAATATAAAAATAGGCTTATGCATTATATGGGTAAACCATTAACCGTATCAGAGAAGTACTCCAGTGTTTTTTTATAGATTTCTCCATACTAAGAACACATAATCCATTGGGAAAATATATTGCTAATAGAATTCAATGGGCAGTCAATATTTCATCTATTTTATCACCTTGTTGAGAGGTCAGTACCACCTTAGGGCCCAAAGAGTTTGAATGTGGGCTTTTTAACAATTATTATAGATAGCAAAAGGATTAGCACATGCTAGCAAAACGTTTGAGAAGTACTAGTGAGTAAACCCATGCAAGATATCCTCAAATGCCTGACTGTCTGTGTGCGTATTTCCACATTTTTTGAAAAGTGTGCATATTTTATGGGAAGTAAAGGGCCACAAATTGAGAATGTTGTTCTTCTTTGCTGCCAGTGCTTGGGCGTCCACTCCACAAGCGCTTGCCGTAGCCAGAGGCTACTGGGAGCCGTCGCAGAGACAGATCATGACAATCTGAGTGTCCACCCTGATTTCCGAACTGGCCTCAGAACAGAGACGGCCACGGCACTGACCTCAATACCGGTGGCCCTCGGGGCGAATAGCATGGAGCTCCTGATCTCAACTTCCTGCTGCCGCTTTCTCTCAGAATGAGATGCTAATTAATTACCATTGGCATCTTTAGCAATGCGTGTCAGCTCAGATTTGGAATATCAATCTGTTATGTGATCAAACTGAGCGCTGAGTCCACTACACCAGGGACGCTGGTCACAGGGAGGCTACACTGGGAAGGCCGGTACCTCTCTCTCAGCTGCAGACTAGGCTTGTGCAGAGCCACTGCAACACCGTGCTCTCATTTAGAGTGGATTTGGATTTCACCAAATATACCAAGATGTTGGTTAAATTGAGGCCAAATGCATTACTTCACTGTTTGACCAAGACAAGCTTTCCACTTTAAAGCCCTAAGACTATGCAGAAAAAAAAATATGATATATAAAGGCTACTGGAAGACAAGCAAAAGCATGATCTTTTTATTTTTAAGTACAGTATATGTATACCACCCAAATGGAATTATCTAGGCCATGCTGTCAGTAATATTTGTGAAGCTTCATTAGGCCCGGTTCATGAGGCAGGATCCGGTTTACTGTCGTTTTTCTGAGGAACGGAGAGATGAGAGTGATTTGGTTAAGCAGGAATAATAAGTGGGAGGTCAGAAGACCCCCTTCCTTCGTCCTGTCTCTTCAGTTCGGCTGTATAAAGCTGTGTCTCTGGACTGGATGACATTCATCAACAGTTTTAATTGCTGTTTCTCTATGTCTAGGTGGGGGTTGGAGGGGTGGGGGTAAGAAAGCTTCATTTACGTTTCTTCATTCCTGAATAATTGGGGTCTTAAGGAGATGGTGTGGATGATCGACTTGTTTTTTTTTTCAGTGCTTCTACTCTCTTTTTTATTGATGTATTTCTTTTTTTATTAATTGTAACTTGCATACTTATTTATGTTTATTTTATTTCATATTAATTTGGCATTTTAATAAACACAGGAATATCAATATAGACATTTTTGAGATTTCAAGAAAAAAGCTACTTAATTTTGAAAACTACATTGGATTTGACAGTATAATTTCAAGAACAGCCATTATTAAAGAGACAGAAAGTTCAGATCAACTCCGGGACCCGATTGCATAACATATCTTCTGTGACTCTCAACAAAGAATCCACTTTATCTGATTGACCCCTCCCAACCCTCTTTACATGACCATGGCGATGTGTGTGTGCTCGTTCGTGTTTGTGAGTGTGTGTAAAAAGTTTGCAGAGACTCTGATGCTGGATCAGAAATAGAGCTCGGAAAGCCTGGTTACTCCAGCTGGGGACTGACCTTATCATGGCCGTGGTGACACCAGCAGAAGGTCACTGTCATTGTTAGATGACAGAGCTCCACAGAGGACGTCAATCTGTAGCACTGCCGCTGAGTAAATCTGTAATTACAGTGTGCGGCTAATGAGTGATATGCTGGCATTAGCATGGCATAACAATCACCTATTGTCTGTCAAGGAGCAACCGACCCTGCACCGCCATTAGAGGAACAGATAATGTATTGATGAAAGTGGGACACGAAAGTTGGGTTGTTGAGGGTTAACTACGGGGCACTTGGTATTCGTGTGGTCATTTACGGTACTTTATACATAAACCAGTAAAATCCTACCACACATTTTCTGGCAGCATCACATGTCACAAAATACCTCAAACACCACCACATGAATGAAAGGAATGTGAAAAGATGAATGTAGATGGATGCACAAATGGCTGACAAGAAAAAAAAGAGAAAATGAGATGTTGAGCCACCAGCTGCCAGAGCTCCTAGGGTGCAACATAGATTCTACAGATATCTAGAGCTGTACTGGAACTATGGAGCACGATTCTTCCAAAAAGTTATTTTTGGTGATGGTGGTAGAGAGTGCAATCTAACGGGCTTGAGATTTGGTGACTGTGAAGACCAAAACATGACCTTTCTGAAAACCAGTCATTTAATCAGGTTTGTCAACTTCAGTGTTGGTCTGTTATTGCACAGCAATGCCAGAGTGAGTAATCAACAGATTTGGCGAATTCCCAGTGGACAAATCAGGTTTTGGGTTGAAAGTCTAGTGGGTAAAACACTTGCATATGAACCCAATGACCACAAAGTTCCAGGTTCAAATCCTACTTTCTACCATTGTGTCTTTGAGCAAGATGTTCCACGGGGACTATCCCAGTAACTAATGATCATTGCTCTCGATATGGGCATCTGCCAAATGTAAACATGAAGTCACTTTGTATGTATTGCATGTTTAATTTGAACTTGCGTAGTTAAACGTACAAAACTACACACATCAATAAAACAAATAACTAAATAAACAGAAATAAAACAAAAATCCAAAATATCAATTATGGCATACAATTAAGGGTGGCATTGAATTTCACATTTTCAGACTGTGCTGTGCTGTAACAAAAAGGAACCTAGCTAGCCACCATTAGTTTGAAACAAGTTGTCAAAGAGAACAAGAAAGATGGAAAGTAGACAAATAAGTTAAATTGTCTAAGCATTATTTAGTTGATAAAAATATTAATGGTAATATCAAGTCACTTTTGGATATGAAATAAGTCTTTTCAAAGATGTGTGTGTGAGAGTGTTTGTGTGAGTGTTCAGGTTGAGGTCGGCTGGTCTGAAAGTGAGTCCCACTCTGGCCCCGGTGCACAGTCAGTTTATTCATGGCACCTCTCCATAAATCCAAGTCGTTTATCTTCAACAAAGCTAGATCCTCCACAGGAGTCAAACGGTCTTTTGAAAGATATACAATAGGCTTATCCTCAACCATGACGAGAGCAAGAGTTACCAAAATTCAAACACAAACACACAAACAGTGGAAACCCTAAACCAAGGCAGAGACCCCAGGAAGCCCAAAATAAAGCCTAGAACTCTATACATATATACACACGCACGTACACGCAAGCCACTGAGGAATTAATATCAAGGTGAAATCAATGGGTATCGATGTGCTGGGAAACTGTATATACTGTATATCTTTTAAACTCCCTACTTCCAATCTAAATGTGCTTAAGTGATGTTTGTAAGGCATGTCATACAATTTGCTTGGCCTCTGCCTTTATTGATGGATGCTAATATACACAGAAAACAGAAAAGAGAACAGAAAACAGAAAATTATGTTTAAAGTTCTTGTAGAAGGTTTATCATTGAATGTGATGTCTGGTGTGTTTACAATGGAACGCTGAACTTCTGACAGGGAAAGTCAGAGGTTTTGTGTTCCTGAGATTGGAGAGCAGAAGTGTATGCCTTGTGATATCTGGTCTGCTTTGCGACGCAGGCAGGTGGAGAATCCAGGCTGCTGAGTTGAGGTGTGCCTATCACTCCCCCTTGTGTATTTTCCTGTGTTCCATGTATCTGTTCTTTTTATGTTGGGGTGTGGTTCCTAGCAACCTACCAGTAGCGGAATGCCTGCCTGAGCAGTAGGTGGTACTGTCTCCCTCATGCACTATCGACTCTTATGAAATATCTTAATCCTTCTGGGTCCATTTCCCTGTCAAGGAACATAGAGTGTCTGGCTCTCGGGCTTCTCAGTATCCCAATGAGGTACGTAACTGGCGGGAGGAGGAAGAAACTGCAATGCTCCTCATGACTCTGAGGAAGGAGCAAGAGTTCCATGCATGGACAAGTTCCACATGGCAACTGCAGAGGAGCAATGCGTCACCGGCTCTGGACAGATCTTCTGAGGCACTGGCACACTAAAGTGTCCCCTGTGCACCCCCGTTCCTGGTGATTCCCTGTGTTGCTTGGGTGTCCCTATGTTCCTGGTGATTCCCTGTGTCCTTTGGGTGTCCCCGTTCCTGGTGATTCCCTGTGTTGCTTGGGTGTCCCTATGTTCCTGGTGATTCCCTGTGTTGCTTGGGTGTCCCTATGTTCCTGGTGATTCCCTGTGTCCTTCGGGTGTCCCCGTGTTGCTGGTGATTCCCTGTGTCCTTCGGGTGTCCCCGTGTTCCTGGTGATTCCCTGTGTTCCTTGGGTGTCCCTATGTTCCTGGTGATTCCCTGTGTCCTTTGGGTGTCCCCGTGTTCCTGGTGATTCCCTGTGTCCTTTGGGTGTCCCCGTGTTCCTGGTGATTCCCTGTGTTCCTTGGGTGTCCCTATGTTCCTGGGGATTCCCTGTGTTCTTTTGGCGTCCCTGTGTTCCTGGGGATTCCCTGTCTTCCTTGGGTGTCCCTGTGTTCCTGGTGATTCCCTGTGTCCTTTGGGTGTCCCTGTGTTCCTGGTGATTCCCTGTGTCCTTTGGGTGTCCCTGTGTTCCTGGTGATTCCCTGTGTTCCTTGGGTGTCCCTATGTTCCTGGTGATTCCCTGTGTTGTGTCCCTCGGGTGTCCCTATGTTCCTGGGGATTCCCTGTGTTCCTTTGGTGTCCCTGTGTTCCTGGTGATTCCCTGTGTTCCTTGGGTGTCCCTATGTTCCTGGGGATTTCCTGTGTTCCTTTGGCGTCCCTGTGTTCCTGGGGATTCCCTGTCTTCCTTGGGTGTCTCTGTGTTCCTGGTGATTCCCTGTGTCCTTTGGGTGTCCCTGTGTTCCTGGTGATTCCCTGTGTCCTTTGGGTGTCCCTGTGTTCCTGGTGATTCCCTGTGTTCCTTGGGTGTCCCTATGTTCCTGGTGATTCCCTGTGTTGTGTCCCTCGGGTGTCCCTATGTTCCTGGGGATTCCCTGTGTTCCTTTGGCGTCCCTGTGTTCCTGGGGATTCCCTGTCTTCCTTGGGTGTCCCTGTGTTCCTGGGGATTCCCTGTGTTCCTTGCATGTCACTGTGTTCCACTGGGCTCTCCTCAATGGAGGAGTGAAATGTCTGCTTCCGTGGATGAGAGTGGCCCTTGTGTGAAGCTGGGCTAAGTAGGACGGCTCTAAGCACCTCAGTGAAACACTGCTTAAATGTTAAGTTCCCACTCTTCTGTTACGTCAGTGAACTGTCATTAAAGCCCCCTTGTGTTTCTGGTACTCCTGCATCTGTGTCCTCCTTCCCTGGGGTAGACATCATGCACCAAAGCAATTTCCACCAGGGGCCCTGATTAGTCATTTCCACCAGTTCCACAGATGCTCCTAAACCCAGACAGGTTTCTGACACTCTCCACCTCCCTGAGGTTCAGGGATACCCTGTTTTTTTTTCTACAGATGCAGATTTGTCTGCAGACTTTAGGCTGAAGTTTTAGACATGGCTCCTCCATGGGGGTTCCTGAGAGAGCAGCCATTCACTGTGGCCCTGCATTGTCCTGCGACCCAGGCTTCTGCCCATCAATAGCTGTGTCATTTATACAACACCTTCTGCACCTTTTGATAGCGGCACTCTGAAAAGCTGCATCAGGCCAGATGAAAGGGCTTTTTTCTTTTCTTCTTTTCCTCCACTCGTCCTCTGAAAACAGCAAGCGCCTGCGGTATCGATCCCTGCTGACAAAGGCAAAAGTGGTGTTTTATGTGATGTTTCATAGGAGGGAATGCTGTTTATTTGATGTGTCACATTATCAAACGGTCACATTAGAGCAATGGAACAGAAGAAGTGAAAGAATTACAGGAGCCGAAACACAATGTGTCAAGTGATGGGCAAGACGGATGCAAATGTGTAAAGAGCAGAGCTGCCCTGCCGTACCAGATACACCAGGACCCCCCAAAATTCAGATGAGAATGAAAATTAAATTAAAATAAAATGAAAGAAAAAGTCACAGCCACCTGGCTCTGGTCCTGCTCTGGCAGTATATCATAACATTCTTGTTGTCTGCACAAGAACAAATGCTAAAAAAATGGAAATACATCTGGATCCATTCAAGCTTCTTTTTTTTTGTAACAAAAGCCTAACATTCCCACTATAAATATTTGGGATGCTGTGTTTGGAACCTAGGATTTGGAATCTGAAATGCTACAGTGGGCGTTTTGAGGTGATTTTGACCCGGGGTGAAAGCCACAGTGAGACTTATATTTAACCGAACTTTCGAAGGTGCTGCCAAATGCATTGGTTCCTTCAAGAATGTCGAGGATTTGTGTTGCAGCATCTTAAATCAGAACGTGAACAGAATAGTAAACATATAGTAAATCATTTCACATCATATGACTCATTTTGAAGACTGTAGACAGATGTGGTCTCAAGGTATTCTTACTTCAATAAAGGACTAACTCACATCAAAATCAGCCCCATAGCAATACATAGGAGTTCAGAAGTGGCAGGTGTGAGCAAAGACAAAGCAGCTCAAGAGCTAAACCATAAGAAAAGGTCTACCAGGGTCTTGTTTTCCACACATTTGTACCCTGTAACCAAGCTGAGCCCATCTGCTCAGCTTGACCAACCATCATAGAAGTTTCGGGCTCTCTTGTATTCTAGACTTGATTGACTATCACTGTGGTCCCCAGCTAACTCAAGATCCAATTGGACATCAGTTATTTGACTGTTAAATTAAGGTCCCTTGCTGTAAGTCCATCACGATAATGTTATTAATAGAGTCATTATTTCATTCTCTCTTGCTATTCAGTGTCAACCAAAAGAGAGTATGTTCCCCTTTTATGTCTTGGTTCCTTCCAAGGATTTTTCCTCCAGGTTTTAGTTGTTTTTTAAGGGAGGCTGCTTTGTGACAGCATCAGTTCTATAAACGTTTTTGACTTCATTTGAGCTGCCTTAATGTGTAAATGGTTAAAACAGAGCTGAGGAAAACATAGATTGCTTTTACTTATAAAACTCATTGATATTATAGTGCAATTTTTGAGGTAATCTTTATGACTGCTAATGGAATTTGTATGTTGTAAAATAGACAGATATTTTTCTATCTACACTTAAATATGCTGACACTATAGAAAGTCTGCACCTTATAAACCTCTTTTTTTCCATTTCTCCCCCAAATATAGCCATATCCGTTTCCATCTGCTGACTAGAATATCCCCAGTCATGACACCAACCACCAACTCTGGGATACAATTCCTCCAAGATGTATGAAGTGTCACTGCATCTTTCCAAACAGCTACTGACAGAACATCATTGGGGAGCTCAACACACTTGGAGGAGAACAACAACTGTCAGTTCTATGTCAGCTAACAGATGTCTGTGTTGGCTAGCATCAGGCTGAGTGATGGTGGGTAGAGATAGGCCTTCCTACCCACCCAGAGAGAACGCAATCAATTATGCTCTCTTTAGGCGTTTTTCCAAAGGTCTACAAGAACCGTGTTGTCCCTAAACCATACTGGGATGGCAGGGAACTTACAGCACACTTTGATGCAGTTCAGTGATCTGTCTGTTGTCAGAACATCTCCTAGCATGTGATCTACTATAAATTTAGCTCTTCCCCTTCATTCTCTCCCAAACTGATTATTTCTACCATGCGTACATTCTGAAATGCACCAATAATCAATGGGGTAGTCGGGGACTGATCAAATGTCCAATAAAAGAATCCTACTGTCTATATCTGTACACCACAATAAAGGTCCTATAAGCTGATGTGTTCATAAAAGTAGACAGAAAACAGAAGTACAACTTCTAGAACTTGATTTAGCTCTTATCCAACATAATCACAGTGGTGTCATGAAGCATTTCATGTAAAATGTAAAAGATTGATATTCTCAATCTCTCTGATGTTGGCACGAAGCAAGATGAGGAGCAGGTTGTTGCCTGTAAGGTGAGCAGGAGGGGTTTGTGTGTGAGTGTGTGTGTGCATGTTATTAGAGGAGTGTGTTTGTGTGTGTCTATGTGTGTGTGTGTTGGTGTTTAGGAATATTGCATCTCAGTAGAAATTATGCCAAGCGTTCCACTACTGAGAAAGACGAAATGATCATTATTGTGAAATTTAATTTCTTATCTATAAATATTCAAACTTTCAGCCAGTCCTATTTTAATTAGCATTCTTGGCAACAAACACACAGAGGTGATTTTTTTCCCCCCTTTTCCCTGACAAATTACCACAGCTCTCTCGGCTGGCACGCGGCAGAGGGAAATAAATAGAGATTGCATTGCTGCTTTGCCACGCCAGACTCTAAAACTGCATTGTGGAAGCGTCGCATATTGCTAAATGCGCCTGGTGGATGGTAAAGCAATGCAGCTAATCCTTTTCTGCCAGTTTTTCATTATAAATCAGGTACGGTCTCAAAGTGCTGAACCACCTACAGCACGTTTCCAGCCACAAGCTGGCTAGCAAGCTCAGCAATGTAAAACCTAAAAAAGACGAGCACTGTAGTGGGCTCACTGGACCCAGCTGATATAAACAGTGGAAATCTAATATTTGAGGGGATGTGGAGATATCTTTAATTTATCCATTCATTTATTTTTCCATCATCTAAGTTGCTCACTGGTCCGGTATTTTTTTCTCACCAAATTAGTCATGTTCAGATCTGCTTGTCAGGGCTCCTTCAATCACTTGATTCCACCAACTCTGGAAGAGCAAAGACTAACATGTGTGTCCTCTAAGATACATGTTTTCAAGCAGTTACCTACATAGCATAATTTGACAACTCAACACGCTTGGAGGAGAACACTGCCAGTTCTTTTATATAAGTGAACAATCTTCATTGGCTAGCCTCCTGCTGGATGATGGTGGGAAGAGGGAGGCCACTCTACCCACCCAGACAGAGGGAGGCCAGTTGTGCTCCCTTGAATTAGGGATTATGGATGACTGTGGCTTTGCTGGGGATCAAACTCTAGCATCACACAAAGGATCCTTTCTGACACCATCATTTGCAAAGTGTCTGTCAGTTGAAAAATATTCAGTCCCTTTTCCATACAAGAGAAACTCTGGTGCTCATGGGGTAAAAGGTGACAAAACACCCTGGACAGGTCACCAGTTCATCACAAGGCAGACACAAAAACACACATACATACATGCACACCATCACACCTAGGGCCCATTTAGAATCTCAAAATCACTTAACCCTTTTGTGCAGAGAGAAAATGCAGCTTCATTTTGAACGATTTGTACTTACATCATTTAAGATTCATTATCTACTGTTTTACATGCAGCACATTGGTCATTGAGGGCTT
>JBBJLR010000111.1:797043-810182 GCA_037577145.1 Brachypetersius gabonensis
TGTGTGTGTTTGTATGTTTGTGTGTGTGTGTGTGTGTGTATATATATGAGTGTTAGTTTAATTGTGTGTGTGTGTGTATGTGTGTGTGTGCATGTGTAATTGTGTGTATATGTGTGTGTGTGTATGTGTGTGAGTTTGTGTGTATGTGTGTGTGTGTGTCTTGCCTGAAGTGGCCCCTGGCTGCACCTGAGATGCTCTCGGTCTGGTAGCTGCAGGGAGAGAGCAGATTTAAATGATGTGGCTTTTTTCCCGGGGCTCGCCGCTGCAAATAAACACAGGCAGACTCTTGCATAGCCACTGGTCACATTAACTCTCAGTGTGTGCATATGGAACCATGATGTGTCTGCTCTGAAATTTGTCATCCATGCGGGGACGACAACAATGCAGTGTGAGTAACTGCTGCTGCGCATTTTATTAACACATTTGCACCATCTTTGTTTGTCCTGCTAGTGACAGTAATGGGAGTGCTATTTCTTTCCACATGAAACAGAAGGTGGACACAATTGAGACGGGCGGCTTAAGAAGACTGGCTGCTATTTTGAATAAACTATATTGAAATGTACCAACAGAAATATGTATATATATATATATACACACATATATCACTGGAACAAATGAGAGACCAAACATTTTTCAGTTGTCTCTTATTTGTTCTCAAGCTGTTTTTAGTGTGTAAGTCTCTATTTATCTAGTTAATAATGCACACTTAGAATGATTGTGTGTATATTTATATTACTATATTTTACTAAAAAATATATAATATTTGAATTGGAACTTTTGTCTGATTCAAATGTCATTACATCGATTCAAATGAATTTTGTTTTACATTGATTTATCTGATTTTAAGCAAATGTTGCATTTAATTTCACATTTTCAATTATTGCAGAGATGTGAGAAGCTGATATGTAATATACATTTAATTAACAAATATAATAATACAACCCTTACTCATATTAAAAAACAATAACCAACACAATAAACAAAAACAAAGTGTATTAGACTGTGCCTCGATCTGTCCTATCACACCCCAGGCCTACACCGCCAGGATGGCTCCCAAGATATCACACTGTAACCACAACTACTTCAGAACTGCACTTACCACACACACAATTACATCTCTGACCTGAACTGCTTCTCACTCTAACACACACACACACACACACACACTTAATCTGTTCACCCATAAACGAGAATTACACTTACACGTAAACTGCCACCCCCACAGTATATGCATTATATACTGTTATGAATTTATAATATTGCTGTTGCTATTCTCTTTGGCTATACTTGCTCAATAATTTAGTTCTGTTGCACCTCAGAAACCTTTGCATCTTTTGATTTTTGCACATTAATTGCTTCTTGTCGACTGAAGCCAGGTCTTGTTCCGTTGTGTTGTTTTTTTCTTGCACCTTTTTTTCTTTTTGCGCTCTGTGTAGTCCTGTCCTGTCCTGTCCTGGACTCGTGTAGTCTTGTGCCGTCTTTGTGTTGCCCCATGGGCCATTGTTTGGTTTCACAGTGTGCTTTGCAGGTGCTACAAATGACAATAAACACCTAATTGACTTGACTTTCACTGTTTTACTGTTACATCCATCCATTGAATTGAAAGATACAACATACAGCATAAACATACAACATATAATAATAATCAGTACAATATTAACTACTGTTCAAATATCCTGTAACGTAACTGATGTCATGATATTTGAATAATCATGCCTGCCCATGTACAGAAATGAAGCCTGAAGCAGTGAAAGCAGTTCCAAACGTCTGAATATGATTTTTGGAGCTCCACCACAGCGACCAACAAAGGTGTTCCCCGCAATTAAATCATGAGACCTGAGTGAAGTGAACTTTATGTACAATTATACACGGGTCAACTCTGGGCAATATGCTGCCCATCTGCTGTCATCTGCTCCCTCTCTCACTTGGAGGGAGGGAGAGAGAGAGAGAAAGAGGAAGAGAAAGAGAGAGAGAGAGAGAGTGAGAGAGAGAGAAAGAGAGAGGGGGCATGGCTCTAGGCCACATCACCCAGCTCCAAGCAGGTCACATGTTGTGTCTTTCAGCCATATTTAGGTCAGGCCTTTCTTTTTGGACATGAGCGTGCTTAATGCACAACGGCACAGAAACACACACACATACACACACCACTCACACACACACACACAGACACACACCACACACACACAGACACACAAAGGCTCTGTGATCAGATGGTCTCAAAGTAAAGCTACACCTGCAAGACCGATTTTCGTCCCCAGGCCCAGGGGGTTCCTGTAAGGGAGCGAGAGGGGAGGGAGGGGTTGCATGGCTAAGGAGGATGATATGGAATGGGACAGGCCGGGGGTGGGGGCAGTGTGTGATATATGTATCGGATTTCAGGCTGAGACTCGTTTCCTGTATCCTGGTCAGATGATCTGAGAAGGTGTGGATTTTTAATTATGGAGATGGGATGTACAGTGCCTTACAAAAGTCAATGGAGAAAATCTATGAAATCTATGTATCTTGACCAAAAGTGTGTTGGGGTCGTAAAACTACTATATTACATTATAATGCATCCAAATAAACAAGGCTGCTGGTATGTTACAAGCTGAGAAGAGGAACCTCGGTTTGGTTCCTGAAAGCTTCCATTTCCAGCACACCTAAATAGGGCTTCATGGAAGCCTCCCATTCTTGGAGATGCCATAGACTTCTTTGTATTTTTACTTATATTATGGAAAATATCACTAAAACCTTTAAAGCACTAAAGGCTTTGTCCTACCATTCAAAGGTGTGGCATAATGTCATGTTTTGTCATTACATACACAGTAAAAAATTACAAAATTTAGACTGTAATATTATAAACTTGACTTTTATATTCAATACTTTGTTATTATTGTCTTATCTTATCTCTTCTTATATTTCAGCATCTCAAGAACTGTTTAAGTTTTGTATGGATTGTCTTAGTTACATTTGCTCACATTTTCTACAGTTAATTAGCTCAACAAAATTGCCACCAATAGCCAATCAAATTTCAGCAGCCAATACAAGCCAGTGTCCAATTTTAATGACATTTTGTAGGCTCATTGATTATGGCATATAGATACTATACGTCCTATTTCAGACAAATTAGCCTGAAGATGTTGCTACAAGAAGCTACATGTTGATGCAGGTCAGACTATATTGTGGGAAGACAGAATGTTCCTCGAGCCAAATCTTTATTTATTTCAGCTAACAGCTTCGATAAACCGACTTTGTACTTTAGAGAGTATTGCGCCCCCACTGGCAGGCCTAGGTACTACCCCACAAGTCCAACAACGGAGCTAAGGCTCTGGAGGAGGGTGACTGGCGAGAAGAACTCACATTCACTATTTAACACAACTAACACACACACACACACCATAAATAATCTCTAATACTACATAACAACATCCACTCCACTCTAATGTTCCCCAAAAACACAGTAAAAGTGCCAATCTAAAGTGCTAATCTGTGTGTACGGGCAGGTAACGGGTGGAATGTTAATGGACCCGGGCGGGTGGAGTTTAATTCTGATATAATCACAGGTGGACGGGCGGGTGTGGTGCTGTACTGTGTGGGTGCGTGCAGGTGCAGGTCTCCAAAAGTGGATCCGTGCAGGACTCTGATGCCTACTCATATTACCCCAGCGTCGTACACCTAGTTAGTAAAATGTTAAAAATGGCATAAAATTGTGTCACAAAAAAGTAATACACCTTACTGCATTCCTACTTTTTTGTATTTATTCTAATGCTAGCATGTTTGGTTATATGCTTATCAGCAAATAAACACCTACTACCCAGAATAATAGCTTCAACAGATCTATTTTCTCAGGTATCCTAAGACTTCTGCATGGCTTTTGCATATGAGCAGCATCATTTACACCTCACCCACCGGTGATAATGAGAATATTAATACAGCATTAGAGCATTAATGACACGATCACAGCATACAAGTAAAAAAGCATGAGACAAGATCAGACAGAACGGCTGTGATATCCAATCCACTGTACGCCTCACATTATCATCACTCCATTCCGAGGGATCTTGAGAAAAGGGACGGATTCACACATAGATTAATTGCTTAGAGCTTGGGCTAAAGATAGAAATGTACCTTCCCCAACCCTCTCTCCCATATTTATCGTCATACGTTGTAATGTAGCTTGTGAGTTCAGCTATGACCCCCATTATATCCAGTTACGATCCCATGAACGAGCCCCCCTCACTAATTTTCTCTCATAGTAAATTAAAGCATATTATGATCTTATAATAAAACATATTAATTAGGCTATGGGGGTCATAAAGCGTGGTCATATTTCGCGGTCACAGGGCTAATTTGCTGGCCCCTGTAACGTTTTAGGCACTGTTTCACCTGAGATGGATCAGATTTCATAAAAGCAAAGTGAATTTTTCATGCTAGGGATCATCCTCGCTTGCAGGCAGGAATGTTTGGAAAAGAAAGGCAGGGACCGTCTTGCGAGTGTGTGTGTGTGTATTTGTGTCTGTCACAGGTGTGTCATTCCCCATTTCCCCCCACTCCATCTCTGACGATGTGTCTAATTGATTGGCTGCAGTTGATGAGGAAAGGTCACACTCTGTCTGCAGGTGTGTGTGTGTAAGGGTCTGGGAGAGGTGTACGCTGTGCAAATGCACATTAAGGGTGTGAAATGGGGATTAGGGCTGGAGTGCATTGGGAAATCGCCACAGGCCTGGACACTGCAGTTATGTGACAGACATCAGTGCAAATATTGAAGTGACCGATGCTATGGAGCCCACTGACACCCCCCCACAAAGCACAGATATTGATATGTAAAAATATTGATATTGTGCATAAGTGGCTCTGCCACTGATGAAAAAGCTTTCTAGGTAAGATTGCAGCTGTTTAGTTGTTCCTCAAGTGTGGGAGTTTAGCTGAACACCATATTAGTTGATTATGATAATGGTGAAAATAGAATAGAATGTTTTAGCATTTGAGTTGCAGAGACACAACGTCTAAACAAATTTGTTGATTTTTAATGGGAATTGGGTTGAATCTGCCTAAATGTTAGAATTACGTTTTCCTAACTGAAGTTACCGAGGCCTGCCCTTGGGGGTACCACCCCAGTTACGCAAGAGACAACACACCAGTGACAGAGTGTAGAAATAATGTATGATTTGTAACAATAAAGTATCCCACCATGTAGTCTCTGCCTGTTGCAAAACCCCCCTCTCCCACCCACCCATCCTGGAAATGAATTATGTAGGAATCTGGGTCATGTATCTTCAGTCCTGAAAAGTGTTTATTAGAGTCATTCTTTTTTTATTATTTATTCAAATGGGTTCTTCTGAGCAAATATTCACTTTCCTCTCTGATTAGAATCACCATCAATCGTGGAAAAAAGTTTTCTCTGAGTTACTCAGGTTGCAGAGACTTACTAAACCTGCGGCCTCAAAGACCACTTAAATGACTGCATGTCATTAAAAAGTACAAGGCGTAAAAAAAAAAAAGTTTAGCCCTCCTTTTCCCTCTCTTTTCTTTTTGAAGTCTCTCGCTCTCATAGCGTATTCAGATAGTCAGGTTTGTTTAGGGATTAAGCGCCCATCTTTGATCACGGTTAATTAGACAGGCTCTAGCACCTATAGCTCATTAGGGTGTGTAGGTTACGTGCGGTAATCTCCGGCCGCTGGCCAGGGGAGCGAGCGGCCTGGGACTTCCTGAGCGCCGGGGAAGGTGAGTCCGCTGATAAAAGGCATGTGGTCTCCCCCCACCACGGATCAATATCCATTCCTCCTCCTGTCTATGGAGGATCAAGAGCGTGATTCACAAAGGCTCTTTCTGCATAAAGAACCAAACAACAGTTCAGAAGAATCCCTCCTGCCCCATGTAGACTCCAAAACCAGGCCCCCACCAAACCCTCCACCCGCCTCTCGTTAAAACCCACTTGACACCTTTGTACTTTATTCTGAATTTGATTTCATCCAATTAACACGTTCCTAACGTCCATATCTACCAAGGATTTTCTTCGTCTGGACAAACGGTCACTTGGATGAAGACCTGTTAAGTTAATAAAAGAAGCCAAATAGGAGGTAGAAGAAGGCAATAACAGAAGAGTATTTTCTAGAAGTGCACTTCTAGAGAATATGGAAAGGTTAATACAGTTTAATACGGAAAGTAAATGAAGCTCAGGTTGACGGGTATGTCACATATCAACCTGAGCTTCATTTACTTCTCGTATTAATCATTTTTTTTAACAAAAGCTACTTATTTTAGATACATATGCAAAGTAATTCCACTGATTTTTCCAAATTACTGAAGAATTTAATGGTTAGGATCAACAAAGTCCTTCACAGCAGTGAAGTGATGTGAAATCCCCACTATATATAAATACACAAAGTAGAATCATTTACAGGGGGTTGAATGGAACCCGACGGCTGGGGAGTTTGATGCCTCTTTAAGCTCCTTCACAGAAGATCATTGCATGAAATGGTTTCGATTATGCAGCAATTATTATAGTTTTGAAAGAGGATTTTGGCGTAAATCACTTTTTTTTCAATAAAATTGTGGTAGGCAGAATGGTTCTAAAAGAAAATCTTTTTCTTTCAGATTTACCATCATTACAACATTACGTGTCATAAACATGCGTGCCGGTTCAGTGGTAGCCTTGAATAATAAAAAAATATTGTTATATTTACATTTCATTGGTGAAACCAATGTAAAAAAATATTTTAATGCACAATTTCACATAACGAAATTCTAAATTATCAAAAATCTCCACAAGAGAGTTTTATAAATACAGTGCAATTTTTTTAATGAGCGGTCATTGAAGTAAACAGACTGTTGGGATGATAATAGGGAAGAATTTCTTCAACAAGTTTCTTCAAGTTTGACCATTTCTATTTTTTGATCAAACAGAGTAATATATCTGACAGCTTGAGGTTCTCCAAAGCACCATAATGTGAACAGTAAGAGAATTAAAGTAGCCTACTCTCCATCTTAAGAAGGGTTCACATCTCAGAAACTACAGGAGGAACTCTTTGCTACTTTGGCTAAATTTTATCCATCATTTTAATCAGGCTTTGTTGTGCCTTAGGGTTGCAAAATTCTGATAATTTTCAAAGCTGGAAACTCTCTGTGGGAATTAACAGGAATTTAGGGAAATCAGTGGGAATTAACTGGAATAAACGAAGTTTGGGAAGATCGAAAATAGTTGGTAAAAATATATTGTAGCATAATCAGAGCTAAAGCAAATACAGCTGAGTAATAAAGTTATTCCTCAATCGCAGACACATAGCTCACTATTTACTGCGGGGCTTGAAGCCACACCCCCTACATGCACAATGATCTCTAAAATTCTGAACTACTAAAGCTACTTTTATGAGCCCATAGCACAGATACAGACTTTTGAAGCCACACATTTTAGCCCAAGGACTACATAAATTTAAGCAAATTTTAATGATATTATGAGATAATATTTGGTCTATAGTGTCAAAGTGAAATCAAAATATATTTAAATGTAAGCTAGCTAGCTCAGTTTCATTAAAGAAGCTAGCTTATCATGATGCTAGCTACTGTAAATGTGATGGAGTTTCTTCTGCCTCCTGCTAGATGATTTTATGTAACTATACACAATTTTATACATCAGATGTAAAATATTTTTAAGACCATTCCGTTTGTTCAGCTAACTACCTACATGTCTGCATTGCATAGTGTTTGTTTATTGCATAATCTTATTAAACAGAAAAATGCCACATATACCATCCAGTGTGTGGAGGCAAGTCACACCAGGTAATGTTGATATTTTCAAAATTCCCAAACTAAAGTTTCCATGCAAGGTTTCTAGGAAATGAACTGGAAATTAATGTTTTTATACAAATGTCATTAATATCAGTGTTTATACAAATTTAGTTATAATTAGAGGGATTATACCAGAGACTGTGATACTTCTAACACTCATATCATGATCAGTGGTATTTCATACAGTTCCAGTCCTGCTCTTGGTTGACTTTTTGATTAGAGCTGAAACTGCAACTGGCAGCTTGTATTTCTAAATGGTGTAAAAACATAATATGGTGTGATTGTGAGAGTAATTCTCGACTCACATGTACAGCATTTTTGGAGAAGCAGGCCGTGATCAGTGCCCACCCAGGCTGGCTCCAAGCATGAAATAAACGGAAATCCAAGACCTTGTAGTGCAACTCTATTGGGAATGCACTAAACATACTTACAGAGGGGAGCGATGAAGCACAGCAAAGTGAGTTCACCCTGACACACTCGCACACACACACAGGAAATATGGGGGAAGGGAAAAAAAGTCACTTCAAGTCTGTCTTGCTACACGTTTGGCGGTGATTATATGACCCTTTTACGGAGTAATTTTCCTTGGATTAGAAAAACAATCAATCCAATCACGAGCTAGGAGAACCGGCTTCAGCAGAAATCTCTTGAGAACTTATTGGGTGGTGAGAGAGAGAGAGAGAGAGAGAGAGAGAGGAAGAGAGAGAGAAAGAGAGAGAGAGAGAGGGCGGACGTGAGTTGGGAGGGGGTGTTGGATATATTTCCGTTCACAGTAATTCATTTATGTCTTCAAAACTGTTTGAGAGAACAGAGTTACTGTGCCTTTGTGGTGTTTAAAAAGCTTATCCTCTTTCTATGAAGAAAGCCAATAAGAACACATTATAAAAAGCTACAAAGAGCCCAAGTGGTGGAGAGTGGTGGGGGGATCGGGGGGGAGGGCGGTCGGGAAAGTGAATGGCAGAGCTGATAAAGTTGAGCAAACGAAGTAATTGACCTGCGGAGGAGATTAATGTGAAACAAGGTGGCCCGGCTTCAGAAGTGATGAATATTCCTCAAACGGTGCGGCCGGAGGAGATGGGCCTGCTTGATGTGGATGACATTGAAAGTTTGGGGCAGGAAACTGGAGAAATTCCGTCGTTTGTCATTTGTATGCAAATTTGCCTGTTACACAAATTAACCTTTGACCCCGGTGTCACTCCTCATCTGGTGGAAATCTGCCCCCCCCACACACACACCCCTCCAAGGCCTCCCTTTACCGTCGCCCGCCTCGCACCCCATGCTGCTTGTGTCCCTCTCCGGGTCAGAGCCGATTCTTTTCCCTTTAAAGACACCAAAGTCAAAACACTTCTTTTTATTTACCTCGGAGAATAAAAGCCAGGCAGCTGATAGCAGAAAAGGAATGTGCATGCAGACACACACACACACACACACACACACACACACACACACACACACAAAGCGAAAGAAAACAAGCCACAAAAATCACATCCCTACCCTCTATCGAGAGGCCGCCACAATGGAAAGGGTAAATGCCGGAGCGTAGCACCTCGGAGAGCGCCGGCTCCGCTAATCGAGCCCTGCAGATTTAAGGTGAACCTCCAGGACAATGAGAAAATCCTGTTACTGCTCTCAACCAAGGAGATCCCACCAAGCCTCAGCTCAGAAACCTGCCGTCTCCTCACCTCCCCGAGTAACAGCCGCACACTTGCGGTGCCAAAGCAGGGTAGAGCTACAAAAATGGGGCCATTTATTACGGTTTTATTGTGATTAAAGCAAATCTGGAAAAAAAAATTCAGTTAAAAAACAATGAATGAATGAACATTTTTATGAGTTGAATGTTGAATTTCAGTGTAATATTGTTATTTGGATGTGAACAGCAGTCTGATATCAGTTGAGTTTTTATTGTACTGTGGTTTTTTGCTCACTAAAGTTTTTGGAAAGATGAAAGAAGTCTCGCATCAATTACTTTATTCTGCCAACACAAGAAGAACACTAATCATTGAGAACAGCAGTAAAAGAAGTGCCAGGTTACCACTGAAGTGTTTTCTAAATGTACTGAATACATTAGAAATATGTTGCATTAGCGGGTGTTCATAAACACAATTGGGACATTTAGTAGAGATGTAACAATACACTGAAACATTGTGATATCGCAGTCCAGCTCAGTGACTTTGAAATAAATAACTGATCATTACTTGAATTCATCAGTCTACTCAGGCTATAGGGAACCTTCAGCAGGTGGCTGTTTTTTTTTAAGTTATGGATGGAGAAGATTAAGTATGGCTTTTGAATTTAGTCGGTAAAAGATATTATCTTAAAAAATGGAACCAAAATAATTTTTTTTAAAATGTGGACAGAAAACAGATACCATTCTATTACAGTCCAAGGAAATGTAACAGTTTGTTAAGGGTTAATAAAGGATGTATAATCGGGTTCTTAATTAGGTTGGAGATAATTAACAACTTGATGATTGCTTGTCTTGTCGTTAAACTGCCGTCTTCATCAGGTATTTGTCAACATGCTACTACCATTAAAACATTAAAATAACATTTTGCCAAATAGTGCGCCTGCATATGTGTACAATCAAACTCGATCATAAATCATGTATAAACACTTTATAAGAGTAGTCTTATTAAAAAGGGGTACTATTTGTTTTTATCACTTTAAGACAAAAGGGTTGTAGAAGCTTTTGGTTAAACGTATTGCAAATTCACTTTTGACATGACTAGATCGACGCTGATCCTCTGAAACATATGAAGCTCGTTTTTTACCCAAAAAAGTTCTCAAAAGTCAGACTGAACTCAATTCCCTGCGAGCGAAGGTTGTAAGTTCTCCAGGTTCCTCTCTCTTGCCATGAGAGGAGTTCGGGCCTTTGAGCCTCAGACCCACCAGCTTGATGGCAAGAGTTTGGAGTGAAATGGGTTTAGCCAAACAAACAAAATACACACAGACACACACACACAGACAAACACACACTCTCGGTGGCCACCAGCTCTGTGGCTGTAAGTTTTCCTTCAAAGGTTTCCCTCAGGATACACTGTATGCGAATATAATCCACCCAGCTTTGAAGTGAACACTCCAAACGTCTTTTGGCTCGCACCCTGCAAGTGGCATCTGAGTGCTCAGGGTTATTGGAGGAGAAAAGAGGCTTGAGTCTGCGAATGTGTGCGAGTGTGTTTGTGTCAGTGTGTGTGTGTGTGTGTGTGTCGTTGTGTTTGTGTGTGTGTGTGCGGAGTGAGGTAAGGAGAACAGACCCCAACACCTGCCAGATATGCGCTACTTCCGCTAGCCAAAAAGACCCCCCTCCCCCACCACCTCCCCTCCTTTTTTGCATTTTAATCTGTCAATTATGACTTTAGGTGATCACATTTGAAACCACATCCATAACCTCTGGCACTCGCATACATTTGAATGAGAAAAGGAACCTGTTTTATTCATGCCTTCCCTCGCGCCTCTGTTTCCGAGCGAAGACAATGAAAGAGGACTCCACTTGACGGACGAGAGGATGCTTCAAAAAGAGAGAAGGGAAGGGAAAAAGGAAAAGGGAAAAAAAGAGAATGGAGAAAAAAACATGCCATTATTTACTTGATGTACCAACTTCTTCGCAATCCTGTGCCACGCGGATCAATAGCGCGAGGATTCTAATGAGGACTTGAAGACGCTAGCCACCCCCACCCCCAGTCAAGGGTCAAATTTTAATCACTGGCTCTCTAGAAGAGCATCTCCAGCCGAGAGAGACGGAGGGAGAAACAAAGAGGGAGAGGGGAGAGAGAGAGAGAGAGTGCCTCTCCTCTGGAGCAGAGATGTCGAGAGGTTGGAAGAAATCAGTCTGGAGCGGTGTGCACTAGCCTGAAGTTGTTGAGGCAATTGGAGATGTGATTGGACAGCGTTTGGCAGGGCCAAGTGGGACAGAGTGGAGAGGAGAGAGACACCATGCTGCCATATGGCAAAAAAAACCTTCCTCTTGGCTTAGGGGAACTGTTTAAAAGCCTCAGGTACATCCACACTCATAGCATCATGATATCGCTGATGAAAATGATCACGTTTTCAGGCATATATTGTCATAATGCATACAAATACCAACTGAAATGCCAGACCAATAGAAATGATCCGCTGTTAACTGGAGAAAAATGGCTGAATATGGAATTTTATTGCTTGGCAGCAAAGAATCAAATTAAAAAATGTGTCTATATTAAGGATGCGATGTAAATTTGCCTCATTTGCCTCAGTCACCTATTGTATTACAATGACATTATTAAAATATTGTTGCCATAGAAAACACATCGTAACCCTGTTAGAAAATTCTTTCATTTTTTTTTTATTTTATACTATTAGCCACCCTTTACATTGTGGTGTAGCCTAAAGCTAAAGCTAAATACAAAGTATTTTGAGTTGAGTGCAGCATTACATACCTCAGTTTTACAGATTCATATTGAATTTAGAATTTCATTCTCCGTTTTTTTTCTCTCACTACAATACATTTGGCTTATGTGTTCTACATCCATCTTTGTGGTGCCAATCAATTCCCCCAGCCATTCTCAGTAAGAGTGTGGTTAGGATTAGGATCCGAGTTACAATTATCTCATTGTATAATCAAGATTAAGACCAAGATTATTATATTATTATATTAGATATTTTAGATATGTCAGTGAGACTCAAGGTGAGTGTCCACAAAGCATCTGCAGTGGACCATCCAAACAAAGTGTTACCAGAACTGATTAAACAATCATTAAAATATAAAAAAAATCATCCCCTCTTCTCGCTTCCTGTTCACCTCCCCCAGCTTTCATATCCGGTGGTAAAAGCAGTTTAGAGTTTGAGCTGCGGAAGCTGGCAGATCCATTAACTGCAGCTGGGAGAACGTGTTTGGGTTTATGGATGTTCTTATAAATTTTATAAGAGAGATGCAGTATGAAGTAGAGAGCAGTTGGGACACAGTTGAGGCTTTATTGAGTCATTAGTCCAAGACCTGAAGATGGTCAGCCATCCCCTTCTCTCTCTCTCTCTCTCTCTCTCTCACTCTACACGCGTGCACACACACACACACACACACACACACACACACACACACACACACGCGGATGTGTATGAGGCTCTGGGTTATTATCTGGATTGAGTGGTGTGTTCTCAGAAATAGGGACCCCATGGGAGACTGAAGGGTTCTCAATAGCAGGTGTGTGTGTGAGCCACTGAAAAGAAACCCCACACTGGATCAGGTGGCATCATCACCACCATCAGCAGCATCACCGTCTCATGTTTCTTCACCTTCAGCTTGGCCCCTGACTCTGCTCAGGAGAGTGACAGCTTCTATGTTACAGCTTCTAACATTTACCAATCTGGAGTTGTTCTCATTTTGCTATGCATTTATATAT
>JBBJLR010000111.1:851023-868290 GCA_037577145.1 Brachypetersius gabonensis
TACCACTGTAAATTATAGAGTAACTACTATAAATCATAAAGTAACTACCAAAAACATTCAATATCTGCAATTAATTATTCTGATTTAATTACTCTGTACTGTTAAGTATTTAGTATCTACTATGAATCATTCAGTAACTACTGCTAACAAATAACTGATATGAATTATGCAGTATCTCCCAGAAATGATTCAGTAACTACTAAATTGTTTATTAATTACTGTGAAAGTACTAAGTTAATGCTATAAGCTCCAGACACATTATTTAGTTATTAATCTTAAGACCTGATTATTCATTTATTATGCAGTACATTAAGTAAATAACTTAACTACTACAAAACTAATATAAAAAGTAGAAGAAATAGGAGAAAGTTTAAGTGGATCATATCCATACCCTGAAGGTCCGAAGGCCCTAATAGCACCCATGCAAATTATTTGAAACCATTTTTCTTACGTGTAATAATTTAATGTGTCTTTCGGCCAGAAAAGTTAACATTAGAATAAATACAAGCAACCAAACAGCAGGAAAAAAAGTATCAAGATTGGTTTTGTTTGTAGAAGTAGCTGATACTGTGTGAGCTGGTGAGGAGAACACAGGTTCTGTTCCAGGTTCCTCCTCAGTTCCTCCAGCCGTTGTTTGGATGGTGAAACTCCATCAGCAGCTCCTGATTTCATTTAATGAAGGACTGATGGAGTCGAACCAGGTTTCTGATGAAACTACAGTAATACTGAACTTCCAAAAGAACTCACTGATATATTGAACATAACGCTGCTTACTGTAGAAACTTATATTTATTTTTTTTTGTTTTATTTACTATAGTAATATTAATACGATAGAAACACCCACTGCTCATCTAAATAGTTCTTAAATATTGTTTTTGAGGTGCCTCCGATTTTTGGGCTTTATAAACAGTTTTAGGTACTGAAAGCGGTGCCAGTCTTTATCCTTCAGAATGAAGAGGCTGTTCACTTTATGTCTTAAATACTTCTATACATAAATGACCCCCTGTCCTGAGCGGCTGCCCTCTTTGTGCTTAATCAAACAATCAGTCTGAGCTGAAACACTTGGGGGGTGAGGCTGAACTGCTGAATAGGCAAAAATATGTAAATGTGCTGGTTTTTGTGACGCCACATTTTCAATACATGGATTGTATGGACTGGGATGAATGAAGCTTTAACAATGTTTGCAACTCTTTTACTTCATTGTGAGAAAAAAAAAAATCAGTTTTCCAAGACTCCCTTTGAGGAATGTAGATCCATACTTAGCAACAAAGAACTCCAAAAGTAACCTTTAAGTGCCTCCCCGTGAGTTCTTTCCTACAAAAGACGGGTCCTTGTGCCTCCACTTTCTGAGCTGCGCGTCTTTTGCTTCCGTCAGGTGTGAGGGAATATGGGCCACAAAAGGATTCCCTTCTTTAAGAGTGAATAGCAAGGTGGAGGCAAAAAAACTCCACAAAGCCCCTTTTCTCACGCCTGATCCTTTTACTTGCTGATCTGTGCCAAACGAAGCCCTGGGCCCGTGACTCGGAGGTAAGCGAGCGCTAAGCCACGCCAACCAAACTAATGCCACTCTGATTAAATGGTGACCATGCACCCAGCAGGGGAGCGGGAACCGCGGCAATACATCCCCCCGTTTCCCCCGCAAACAGCGCGGCCACAAAGCTTTATTTAGTTCCCGGCGAAGCAGCAGTCTTAGCAGCTACTTTGGCCTGTCTCAAAGCTTCTTTCCAGCTCCATCTGAAAGCCCCAGCAGAAAAGTGCACTCTGTCACAGAATGCACCCTTTCAGCACCACTAATGACTTTATTTTCATTCTTTAATTTGACGCTCGTTTTTGTATTTGGCCTATTTTAAAGCCTAAAAAGTTGTTTTGAAGACGCGCGTCGTGCTGAAAGTGGCTGATAAGGTTATTCAGCGGGGCCAGATTGGTCAGGAGCCGACGTGCATTCATAATGATTCATTTCCATTTAGAAAGTTCAACTGGAAAAGTCAAAGTGCTGCCATCTCTCAAAAATGGGTCAAATAATTAATGCCACACTGATGAAGATAATTTGGTAAATTAAAAATCATCAACAATGATTTTTTTTTGCTCCTTTTTTTCCCCTCTTTCCAGAGTACGCATCCTTTGTGCATATTAATTCTGCATTATTGTGATTAATTAGGAGGCTCCTCTGAACGAAGATTCGCCAAACAAGAAGACAAATCTGACACTTTCTCCGCTAATTGCCTCTCTCGCCAAACAAACACGCAGAGTTAAAGTGGGGCCTCTTACCCATGCAAACAGCACACCGAAATATAAATTCCACCGCTAAGTTTGGAGACGGCTCTGAGTTTTACACTGCATTGAGGGTCTTACATGTTATAGTATAATATAATATAATTTAAGGTCAGAAGTATTGCAGTGACTGGTGCTTCTGGTTTACTGCAGTCCAAACACACAACCTTTAAATTCTAATGTAAATTTCACATCATTGTTTTAGGACAGCTATAAGTTATACAATATATACTAAATAGTATAAAATCATGTAAAGTACTGGTTAACTGCTGGTTTGCTGCAGGCTGAACACACAACCTATAAATACTACACCAGGTTCAGCCATGGCCTCCTATGTGATTCGCTTTATAAAATGTGATTTTTAAAAATGTGATTCACTCTATTCCCTCCGGTGACTTTTATGTACTTGCCTGCTATATTCACTCATTGCTTGATGTCTCGCTTCGTAGCAAACCTTAATTGCCAAAGAAAATTCCACCTAGCAGGCGCACAGAGTCCAGTGGGTAAAGGTCAACCCCCCTGACCCTGAAAGTACACACTCTATAGGCGTCCTCATAATAAGAGCGCAGGGCTCTTCTGTTTCTATATGACATGCAGAAGAATATGTTGAACAAATGTTTGGTGATTAAGCGGGAGAGATAGGGCTAAATAGCTGTGTTCACCGCTAATAAATCAGCCGTAATTACCGCACTGACAGCGGGGGGGTTCGTATTGGAGAAGACATGGAGTCTTTATCAGACAGTCACATGACCGCCTCCTTCCTGGCCCACTGTAAATACACTGTCATCCTGATGTTCGGTGCTAATAAGAAGCAACGAACGCTAACCCGCTCCCGGGGCTCGAGCGGAGGGGCCGGTGTACCTCTTTCAGCCTGGCTCAGGTCGGGAGGTGGAAAGTCAAAGGGCAAGCTGCTCTGTTAGGATCAGGGCAGCCCAGCTGAGGGGCAAAGTGACGGTAACAATGGAGGAAGTGTTAGCCGGGCGCGCGGCGCGCCGCTAATATCCATCTTCACCTCTGTCCCCCCTTCAGGGAGTCGGCGCTACCCTGAGGGAACACTTCAATACCAGCAGGCCTCGAATGGAGCAGTTTTGATCTTTGTCAAGGAATCTGCTCCAAAGTGTGAGGCCCGCTTTTTTCTTTTTTTTTCTTTCAAAAAGGGATGAAAAAGGGGAAGGAGAAAGTGGCGTAGAAAGGAATGGCCTCTCATTTTAAGGGTTACAGGAGAAAACTCTGAAGGACGCATTTGCAAAAAGCTGCTTGTTTGCATTTCTTACCTTTCAAATCTGCCAGCCCAAGGTCAGAACACTGGAACCGGTGGTCAGACATTACAGACAGGAGCTTTTCCTCACACTGCAACACCTGCGTTATAGAACACATACACACACTTACAGCGTACAGGACACATGGCTTCAAAATTTCACTGTTGGCAGAAAATCTACACATACGAGAATATCTACATTAACTCTACAGTATGATTAAAAATCACTTTTGTTAGAGAAATAAAAATGCATTTTGCATTTAACAATATTCATTCACTTTTCGAGCCACTCATCCAAACCAGCGTAACTGGGAAATAAGAAAATGATACTTCAAAGCTCTTTACTACTGGGCTATATTGTCTAGTGTTAAAACAGAAATATTTCAATACATACAATGACATTAATAGAGTGAATAGTGGTTTCATAAATAGCAAAGTGTTAAATATTTCCTATTTTCTACTGGAAGTCCTGTTTTACTTGTAGGTACCATACAACACCTGGTTTAGCTATTTCACTTCATTTGATTAAATTAGGTGTGTTGCTTATAGACTTTTATAAAAGACTTTTACAAAATACCAACAATTTTTAGAAAAAACGCTTGTTTGCATTTACTCTAATATTCACTTGTGTTTTTGCTGCCCACTACTGATATAAATGGTTTCAAATAATTTGCATAGGGGCCTAAGACTTTTGCAGTACAGCACACACTCACACATCGGGACAATTTAGCATCACCAGTCCACCTGACATGCATGGCTTTGGAACTACGGGAGGAATCCAGAGAGCCACACAGAAAGTAAACCTGGCCACACCCTCCCAGGAATAACAGCCTATGCTCTTACACAACAGCTTCTTTTAAACCCAAATCATTACATATATTACAGTCTATTCTAATATTTCCACTGACTGGGTCCTTCAACACTGAGAGTTCAGTCTGGAGATCTTACTGGTCAGTTAGTGTGTCCTGTTGTGGCCTTCATGTCTGTTAACCCAATCACACAGATACACACACACACACACACACACACACACACACACACACACACACACACCATTCAGTCATCACCCTGGAATATGGAAGTGTCAGTGTTCTGCATAGACATGAAGCAGAAAGATAACTGCATAGTGGACTAACATGGATAGAAACAGTTTACACATTTTTCCATGGACCCCAGATGTAGTCAATCTCTGGAGACCAAATTTTGCTTCTGTAGTTTAGATCTGGAGCAGCGAGGCTGACACTCCGAGCGTTTGCATGCAAACATTAATAGAAAAACTGCAGAAAGCAAGATTTCGGCAATAAGCATGTTCACAAGCACTTTACTAAACTCCAATTTTCTCCTAAATACACAACATGCGCTTTAATTGTTGGTAAGGAACTCACCAATAGTTACCAATGTGTAGTGATGGAAAACTCAGACTCCTTTCTGCAGTTTTCTGTTCCTGTTTACTTTTATGCTGGAACATTGGGGGCTTTAGGGGGAGCTCAAGCACCTGCCCCTTTGGAGTAGACAACCCCGCTGACAAAATTATTTTCACTCCCCACAAGCTCAGCAAACATAGTGTCAATCACGCCCACCCCCCCCCCCCCCCCCCCCCTTGTTGACAAAAGGACTTTTGACCACCTGCCTCTCTAAAGGCCTCTGTATGACCATGCTGGTACGAATTTATCTGGGAATTTATATTAATGAAACATGGTAGGCCAGTTTGTAGCAGTTTTATGATTGTAGATTGTAATTATTATTTACTGTTAATATAACTGATCATTTCTTCACACGAGCACCTGAATGATCAGTGTAACTCCATCACTGGCTTGTATGTAAACGTTCAGTCTGCCTCCAGACTCATCACCGTGGTGTAGGGCTTACAGTGCATTATAAAATTAACAAAATCTCACAGATATTTCAGACAACATGAGGACTGAAGAAAACTGATCTTGGGTCAGATTTCTCTATGCTTATGATGGTTGGTCAGAGCTCTCCTGAAGTTATCTGAGAAAACAGATCCTAAACAACACTGACAAGCCTGCACCACCTTAATGAAGAGCTGGAGGAGATCTGAACGGGTTAAGAAGACTTTGGGGACGTATTTACAGAAAAAATTTGGATGACTATTGTATTCCAGTGGCCTCCAAACATGTCTTGGCTGATCAGTTACATCTGGTGGGGTAAAGTGATAAATACTGTTATTATGATTTATTTATACGATAATTTGCACAATAACATTATTATTATTCACAAAAGGGGATATTATTAATTTCCTATTATTGTGGGGGGCACTTTATATCACACTTAATCTTGATGACCCCTATAGATGATCTACAAATACAACCCACACCTCGTGAGAGTCAGTGGATCATCAACAGCATTCGGGTTAGGTTTAGAATTTTGACTTAGATTATATTTAGACTTAGATTTAGTACAATATAATACAATATTCAAGTTTGGTTACATTTGATGGCTTTTAGAGTAGTTGCAGACAAGATGAGCTTCTACAAAGCGTCTACAGCGGACCATGCAAATAAAGTGTTACACAAGTCTTTTTTCTTCCATTTTCTTCACTTCACTTTATTGCAATAGGAAAATCTAAGCAGGACGGTCCTCCGCGCTCTGTGTTACCTGCAGTGGAAAGCTGCTCCAGCCGTTCTGCGTGTAGTTCCTATAGCGCGGATCACTCAATCAATTAGGGCGGACATTAATCAGACCATGCTGGCCTGGAACGAGATGAAGGAGGGTGCTTTTCATAAAGGCCTGTGTTCCACCAGGCTGTGTGGAGAGTGGATATGCTGACTAGGGAAGATAAGAGTTTTTGAGCTTTTCGGTGCCATGCTCTCAGATCAGCTCTTTTTCTTTTTTTTTTTTTTTTGGTGTCGGCAACAAGGGACCCCCCGGTTTGTCTGCGGAAGTAGGAGAATTTTGTTGTTTCGCCGCCTTTGACTAAGGTCATACCAAATTAACAGCCTATCTCACAGCGTAAAAATAGCATACCATTAATTTTTTTTCCTGCTCCTCCTCATAAATCTTAAAGGTTGACCTGATTTTTTTTTTTTAACGTTAAACTATGTGAAGAAATTAAAGAGTGAGAAGAAGAGCAGGGGGAAAAACACGTGGAAATAAGCAGAGTGAAACTAATTTTAGCGCCGTCTCTATCGGCGCGGCGGGCCGGGCCCCTGCCAGCTCCGCGATGGCCCTTCAACATGTGCTGACAATACATGAGCAGATGTCGTTTTTATTTCTTTTTTTTTAATTACGCAAAAAAAGAAAACACAAATTCCGATCGTAGGAGACAAAAAAAAACTTTAATTGAAATTGTGCAACTTTGCTTGCAACAGGCCCACCCCGCCCTCCGCCACCCCCCAATGATAATCAATTGTCAGGTAATAAAAATCTTGGTTAAGTCGAGCAGGCCTAAATCCTTTAATTGCGGCTCCAGTGGTTAACAGGCTTAGCTGTGTCTTAAGAATGTGGTCAGCGTGCTGTTTAAATAGATCCTAATTATTTCCCCGTCGAAGGTTTGAGATTTGTCGGCTCTTGTGCAACGCCACGATAAAACATTTGTCTTTCAAACATAATCATTACAAGTGCATTAGATGAGCAATGGCTGCTAAGAGGTTACAACTTTATTAGCGCTAGTAAAGGGCCTGGCACCCAGCAAAAAGCAGATTATGTCTCCGAATCAAGCCAGAACTAATGATGAAGTCCCACAACAGAGTCAATTATGGCATTTTCATTAGTGTCTTTGTGCGCCGCGTTTCCGCTGTTTGTTATTTTAATAATACGAAGCGCTGGAGTGACAGTGGGGCTTATGGCGGATTGGGTGCCGGGGGCCAATCAGCATCCCGAAAGCTCCAAGGCCAGCTAGAAGACTTTTTTTTTCTTCTTTTCTTTATTTCTTTCTTTTTTTTCTTATTTATTTATGTACTTTTCCAGAGGAAGAAGAAAGCCGAGCATCACGGGAAAGTGACGGGCGCCACTTACATCATCAGCATATGCTAATCAGCTTGTGAAACACTGATGAACTTCAGCGTTGCAGGGGGAATGAGGACTTAAAAGCCACAATAATGTTATGATAATTGAGTGTTTTCATGTTGGAGTCGGACTTAGCTCGAGTGGAGCGCTATTATAAACTCCGCCTGATTTTTTTTTTCTTTCTTTCATTCTTTTTTCCTCCTTTTGGCTTTGACTAGCTGTGCAAGGCTGTTACCAATCAATGAATTTGATGCATTTAAAAAAAGATTTAACACGTAAGGTAGCATAGTGAGTGTATATGCTTTAATATGGGACACATCGCTTGGCTGCATCTGCAATAAAACTCCTAAAAATAGGTGATTAGAAACACCAGATGAAAGGAAACTCTTATGCAGAATTAAATTGTTAGAATGCAAGGAAAGTCATTCTGTGCAGTCTGATGTGAAATTATTTGCCATGCCACAGATGGCACAGTGGTGAATGGAACCGAACGTCTGACACTTTGAAGGCAACTTTAAATGGAGGTAGTAATCACCAAATAGCATGATGTCATTTGAATAATGCTAATCAGTGACTATTTGCTTTAATTCATTGTTAGCAGCATTAGCATTATTGATTGAGCCATTCCATTAATGCCATAAAAGGCTACTAATATGCCACTAACTGTCTGAGATACTGCTTTATAATAACTGTAAGAAGGTTTTGGCCTTTTAAAATCAATTCATGGTGGAGAAATACCAGCAGGGCATAATAAGGCAAATTGTTTACTAAAGAAAACATATTTTTATAGCAATATTACATATAAAAACTCAGAAGAGTAGTAAATAAATTAGGTATGGCAGGTAAATTATGCAGTAATTTGGAAAACTGGGTTAGCCCACATCTAGGGGTGGTGGTGGCCTAGTGGGTAGGATACTTGCCTAGTCTAGAACAAGAGGTCATGGGTTCAAATTCTACTTTTCGCATTCCACCACTGGGTTCCCGAGCAAGACCCTTAACTCCCAGTTGCTCCAGGGAGACTGCCCCCTGTAGTTAGGGAATGAAAATTGTTTTGGCTTAAAAGGTACATGCAGTTTAGATAGTTGCTTAACTATTTTGAAATCGTTCAAATACCTGTTAGTACCACAGCTAACTGCGCTTCAACCAAAAAAACATTAATTATAATTAGTTAAAGTGGCAGGAGCTAGTCAGCATCATGTATATCAGATTTTTACCAACCCTCCCCCCCGTAGATCTTCCACAATCTGCATCTAACCTCCTGGCCCCGCCCCCTTACTTAACACTCCAGCCAATCAGAGACTTCTGAAGAAGCTTGTTAGCCAGCAGGTTGTTCCTGGAACTAAACGTTTCTGGTAGATCTCCAGGTGATGTACAGCATATCATGATGTTCACAATCTTTCATGAATTCTGTCATTTCAGTGACCGTATTTCTTAAAAAATATAGAAGAGTTAACCAATTTAAGCCTTGATCCATGCAGCTAAACCTAAACACCAGGTGAAACACACTCCAAGACCACCAGTCAGTCCGTCACCAACATCTCTCTGTGACTGACATTAGTTTTATTCATTATTTTCCATGACAACCGCAGGCCCTTAATTGCTTTTAGGCCACGGGACTGGCAATGGAAGACAGAACGACACAAGAACAAAAGCAGGCGGGATGAAAACAAATAAATAAAGCAATGAAATAAAACGCAGTGATGAATTCCATTAATAAAACACACATCTTGTGGCTGGCGATGCAGAGAGCAAACCTATGGCTCTTTTGAAGCCGGCGAGGCTCCTTAACTTAAGCCAGTCGCGGCGCATCTGCGCACCCCCGTCCCCTTTCATGTGGTGCAGCCCACGAGCGGCTCCAGCTGCAGCGCCATCACGTCACTGTGCATCCTCCCATTCCAGGATTATTTGCATTTCCTGCCCTGTTTGAGCTTCAATCAAAAAAGGCCCGGGACCACGTAGCTAGAGAAAAGAAAAGACAGCCCACCCTCCCCAGTAATACAGCAACTCTGACTCGAACCAGATGAAACTACTCTATTTTTACCTAGGCCTGCCAAGAATAGTCTCGGGGACATCCTGCGTGGATGGGCTTCGGCCCACCGCTGCTTTAACTCCTCTCTGCAGTCAGAAACAAAGGCATTCCACTCCCTTAACCATCAAATGTAGCAGATTGCTGCCTTTGAAAGTGATACTGATTGATCCTTTTCTTCTTTTCTCCTTCATTTTTTTATTTATTTTTTTCTTTAATTCAGTGGCGACTGCACAGAAAACCCTTTGACAGAGAGCCAGTACTTAAAAGAGTAGCGTCGCTGTCGTAACAAAACAAATAGGGGAAAAAAGTCTTTTTAAGCACTAAAGTTAATGAAACGAGATATTTTTGGAAACTATGGTATCATTAATTGCATAGCCCGATTGGATCATTGATCAATGTAAAATTGTAAGGTAAAGCTTTGTAATGGTGTATAAAATAAATTGATAACAAGCTTAAATCCATGACCAGTTGTTGAATGATGTTTAAGGTGTTAAGGATTATTATTAGTGGCTGGTTATGTATTTTTCAAGGTGGTAACATACGAGAGGTAAAAACAGTGGTAACATATTTTTATAATATTCATTGTAAGAACCATGATGACTATGAATAAAACATGCCGACGGCAGCACAACAGGTCTATAACACATGAATGTGAAGTAAGGATTAACCATGAAAGTGCACATTTGCTACTGTTCCCTTCATCTAGCAAAGGTATCGAACCTGAATGTGCTTTCCATACACACACACACACACACATGCAGAAGTCTCTCGGTAATCACCATCCCATACTGCCCTGGAGCAGCCACCCCACACCTGGGACTGCTCAGAGAGAAAAGACACCCTTAGATTGTTCCAAATCAGTAAGCATCGCACCGGCACTAAATCAGAACCAGCCGTAGCCACAGCACCGACCTGATCCTCATCAACCTCCAGCCCTTTTAATCCGATTAGGGACAGATCAAAGCAGAAGTGAAAGATAAGACAAAGATCAAGGTCTTTAAGGAACTTTGGCAACTACCGCACCCTTTACTGTGGTGGGCCTATGGCATGGTAGCATTTTACCCACCTCTTTTGAAGGTACACGAAGGCATATGCAACGTGTTTCTCAACATTTGTCTTACTCCGTCTGAGTCAGGTCTGCTTCTGCAAATTAACGTGGAGTCAAAGATCAAAGGGATCAGACGGGGGTAAAAAAAACGATAACTTAACTTTGGTCATCGTAATCCATTTTAAAACTGGTTTCTGATTAAGAAGACGCTCAGGTCGGAAATTGAGATTAATTCGTTGTGCTTAATTCTAACCTTTTCTATAAGTCAAATGCTACAGTGGGTAATTTCTAATTTAAAAGCAGAGCTATACCAGCCATTAACTTCCAATCATCATTAAAGACATTTGGGGGCATGCAGTAGCTGGAGGGCATGGTTTAAATATATATAATTTAGTGGCGTCTGTGAGGGAAATCTGGGTTTTTACAGGGGAAAGTTACTGTAATATGGTATGCTGAGGAGATTTCATAAATGGAATCATCATTTCCAAATAGGCCAACTGTGCAACACAAACACACAACCCATGCAAGCGTAAGACACATCTGTTCATTAGATATATGAGCCACAGGCTTGAGGTCGATTCATATTATGCAAAAATGGTAACTTAAAAAGTTTATTTGCTGACTGTTCCGTAAACTAACAAAGGGCATAGATTGAATGTGAAACTTTAGCTCCATGTAACACTTTCTGTAACAGGAGATTCTACTTATACTATTTTAGTAACTGAGCAGTTAGTCCTATCAGGTAAGGCCATTAATGCCAAAACATGGTCCAATGTGTGCTGAAATACCTTCATTTCCACTAGCACCCCTATGTAATTCTAGAACTATGTGAGGACTAGCATTTCTGTGGTCATTCCAGATAATCTAAAACTTGTAACACGCTAACATGCTAGCATTTCCACAGTGACTACTTCTGTAAAGAGTCATGGCCTCTGGCAGAAACCCACTGGTTAGGCTGCTGATCATGTTCACAGTCAGTGAAGTTCTTAGGACTTCCTAAGAGGCCTAGAGTTGGTCTGGTACATTGGGAATCAAAACGTTGTTGGTCGATTCCTCTGTGATTTCCTTGTTATGCTAGTGACTGGTCTGACCCATTACATCCAAGACCTAACCACAGAAAACGTTTGATTGAATAACATTTTGTTGGGCTTTGCAAGAATGCAATGCTATTTTTCCAACCAAAATTGAATAATGAAGTAACAGTAATGTGGCAGAACATGCAATTTAAACACATTAATTCTATTGAATACAAATTACCAAAATCTTACAGAAATGTATTTTTTAGCTTCAGAAATCATTAGCCCTTCTTTGAAGGACTAGAAGACCTTGAGAATTAGCTTCTGCTTCTCAGTATCCATGAGCCAAAAAGCAAGCTTACACCAACATCTTGGTTGTGGTCTAAGTTACATCCCATTTGTGAACCTAAGTCAATACATTTAATTAATTAAGTTTATTCTTCATTAAATTGCAATGTGCAGTCAGCAACTTTACACAACTATCTTTTCTGTTTTAAGCCGCAAAATGTTGTGGTGGGAAAAATTTTACAGAATAATAGAAGCTCCAGTGGGTTTTTTCATCTTATAAAGCTATGATAATGACATTAAAGCCAGGCGGGTTTGTGACAAAAGTGAAAAGGCTGTGAAACATAATCATTCATAACAGCGTGATGTTGTGCATTTTTTTTTATTTGAAGCTTTTTTTACATTTTTGCTTAAATTCATTCCAATCTGTAAACTGTTGCTATTGTGAGCAAAACACAGCATCTCATAATGCAAAGAAGGAATTAGCTTAGCCTCTGCATCTGCAGCGACCTCAAACTGCCGCTAGCCTATCAGCGGTGTTGCCTCGTGTCCGCAGAGTGGTTTATTTAGGCCTGATCGGTGTGGGAAGCATAAGGAGCATTAAGCAGCTGGAGACAGCTTTGCTATCTCTGCCTTTCCTTTCTCAAGAGCCTGCAACATGTGGTTACTGTGAAGAGAGGAGGGGGAAAAAAAGAAATCCTCAACATCAGTGCACACAACAACAAATCAAACTTAACCAAAGACAAACAAAACAACTCATTTGCACACAAAAGAAAACTGGATTAAATATATCCATGCTGTGGAGAAGGCTCTTGTAAACAAGGCTGCGCGTTAAGATGATACAGCTGGATTCTCCGTCAAACAGCAACGGTAATCATTCCTCACACACTTCCCAAACACAAGCCGCCTGTGCTCAACCGGACACGAGCAGCGCAAAAAAACACAAAAATACAACGGCTGGACAGACTGAGCACAAAAACGCTTGGGACGAAATGACCCCAAGTCCCCCATGTTTGTAAGCAGTGCTAAAAAGTAGACGCTACTGAGGAATTCGTCAGCCTGGTGTTTTGCTTTAGAGAGGATACTGATTCCTGGGGTCAGGAACGTGAAAGCCTTTGGATGCCCACTGATGTGATATTCACCTGAAGGCCTTAATGATGTGCTGACAAAGAGGCACCTCAACCAAAACCACAAGCGAAAAACATAAATAAAAGAGCAATGTTCACACAGCAATGTGCTGGTATAGTCTTGACCAGCGGTCACCAAACGTTTTGAAACTGAAAGCTACTTCATGGGTACTGAGTCATACGAAAGGCTACCAGTTTGATACACTAGACCAGAGTTTACATAAACTTAACTAAACTCCATGTATAATAAACATGTTTTATTTACATATTGTTATTTTCAAATGTATATGACTGCAAATGTGATTAAAGAAGAATAGCAACAGAATAAAATTAAATGTTAGGTGCACAAATGTTAGCCCTGGTCTAGACAAATATACCTTGTTAGCAAGACTAGCCTAGCACATAGCAATGCAAGGAAACTAGCTTTCGTCAAACACTGGTTCAGCACTTGCCATATTACTAGATTTTCTTATTTTATGGATTGTAAAACTGGATTTAACTATTCACCCAAATGTGGTTTAGGTGTTTTATTCAAAAAATAAAAGTGGAATGGAATAAAATGATCATTGGTTACGATTACTTTTTTCAACAGACTGCAAATAAACAATCCCAAAAACACTGAATTTAAAGGCTTGAACACCACAGTAAATTCTTAAAATTAATTAGCATGAAATTCATGGCATAATCTGATTTTCAGATGTAATTTTGATTTCTTTTAGTTTTATGTGTTCACTTTGCTTAATTTTGCACCACTATTCATTACTGGAAAAAATTTAATGATGACAGATAAATTTAAAGATAAATGTAGTGATAAATGTAGTGTAGTTAAAGATAAATGTAGTTAAAAATAAATGTAGTGTTAAAGTAGTCTACTGGTAGCCGACGCAAATATTAAATCTTTAGGGTCTATGCAGTTACGAGGATTTGAGTTTCGTACTCAGATTTTCACAGCGCTGTGGAAGACCCGGAAAGAGCTTTCAAATCAAGATTTTAAGAGAGATGTAACATAAACAGTTTATTGTTATACTCTTATAAGTAACACTAGTAGAACATCTTTATTTTTATTTGTCGTAATTTGGTTTTAGTGTTTGTTTGTTAGCGGATGAATCAGAATCAGAGTAACCCTCAATCAGACTTGACCTGTTTCAGATTCTGATTCTGAATCAACCTTTAAGTAGTTCTGATTCTAAATCCCCTTGTAACAAATTAATATTAAAACCAAATATAGGCCGCATTGATAGAATGTCTTATTTTAAATGTTTTTTGTTTTTTTTGCTTGGTTCCCAGAATCATTGTTCGTTAGAAGATGATTTAGAATCAGAATCACTTTCAGGTTGATTCAGAATCAGAGTCACTTTAAATTAGACAGTCTAATTCACAGTCTGTTTTTTTTTCAATTTATTCAAGCTTTCTTACAGAGGTGGACGTAAATCTAGGGACACTGAAAGCAGAGCGTGGGCTGATCTCCTCCTCCACTAGACCGCAGGATGAACGAGTTCTTTTAAATATGACAGTATAACCTTCTGAGTTCCCCATTAAAGCTTTTTCATTCGCCGTCTTTGTTTACAGACGGTCTGCCAGGAGAGGGACAGGGCAGGTATGGATGAGTGTGATGGTAATGAAGTGGAGGTTAGAGTCCTAATGAGAGAGCCGCATCACACAGATCAGCTCGGCGGCCCTGTGGGAGAAAGGCTTTGTAGTCCAGGTAATTACACACTAAACACTCACTCTCTGTAACCTTCACCGGGGGTATCCATCACACGGACGCCGCTAGTCAAGTTAAAAAGCATTAACTCATTACACAAAACATTAACGCTCCACACAAAATTCTGCACGTTAATAGTCTTTTTTTCTCATATGACACTATAATCTGTCAGGGGCACTGGAGTGGATTTGTTGATCAGGGCCTTTCTTACTCAATAATACAAAGAAGGCTGGTGTTTAATAGTCAATGTCAGTAGACTTTCCCAAGTCAGTACAGAGACTGCATAAGAAGCAGTGTTAGTAGACTGTTGGATATATTGTATAATTTATGATTTTAAATGGTCAGTAGATATATAGTATATAGGTTGATGTCAGACTTTACTAAATATTTAGTTAGTAAATATACTATAGTATAGTCAGTCTCAATTAATGAGCTGTATAATAGTCAATGTCAGTAGCATGTCGGTAAACAAAGTGTATAAGTGTAATTTATAGTAAACTTTAATACACTTTAAAAAGACTCAGTGTCAGTTGACTTTTTAAATATAGCAGTGTCAGTAGATCACAATATTAAATATATACAATGTCAGTAGATCACAATAGGTCACTTTGCATACCACAGGTTTTTACTATTTATTCTGTAAACTATTTATTTTTATTCTTGTTAAGCACTGGAACATTGCTGAGTGAACAGCTATAAATGAAAATATGACAAATGAAACAAGTTTCCTTCATAAGATCCACTGCCCCCTCATTGATTTGAATCCATGGTGTGAGCAGCTTTTGGGGTAGTGGGTGGTCTGGTGGTCTGGGAGTTGCCCGTGCAAGCGGAGAGTTGTGGATTCAAATCCCAGGACTGCCAGTGGCACCACTGAGGTATCATTGAGTGAGGCACAGTCCCCACACACTGCTTCCCTGCACTGCATCGCTGGCTGCCCACTGCTTCACTTGGTGAATGAGTGAAATACAGGGAAAGGATTTCACTCTGTGCTGTGTGTTAACAAATGACTACTTTACTTTATTTACTTTTTTAACAGGTTATGTAGACTGTTCTTTAAACGCACCCCACTAGATGTCTCCTAATAGCTCCTTAAATATCTAACAAGACCTACAATATGGGTAAATCGGGTGGCTTTTTGCAGGTCTGTAATGAAGATACTAATGGCTACTGAAGATCAACAGATGGTGAACATAGTGTACATTTATCCCATAGCAAAGAATACTGAGTGTAATTTTCATAAATAATAAGTTAGTAACATGCAAATGCTGAAAATACAATGGATCCAATGGAATAATAGTCAGTTAAAGTACACTTTACATGTGTAAAGTGTACACATGTAACACTTTACATGTGTAAAGACTTCTTAAAAAACCGATGTCTGCAGAGTTTACAGAGTCACTTCATATACAGTATAATAGTCAATATCACTAGATACACCACATAAGAAAACTGGATACTTTTCAGTGATGGTCGGGGTGGAGGGGCTCAGTGGGTAGGATACTTGCCTCTGGACCAAGAGGTCATGGGTTCAAATCCTACCTTTAGCAGACCACCACTGGGTCCCTGAGCAAGACCCTTAACCCTAAGGAGACTGCCCCCTGTAGTTAGGGAATGGAAGTCACTTTGGATAAAAGCCTCTGCTAAATGCTGTAAATGTAAATGTATATACTGAATTCAAATCGGTGTAAATACAGTATAAAAGTCAATGTGGGCAGACAATATAAAGTCAGTAGATATATTTAATATTACTCTGTGTCAAAATCCTCAACAGATTGCATGTTTTACTTTATGTATATTTACTCTATTTACATATTTTCTAACATTTAATTTATTCACTTGCTACTATGTTACTAAGTGTAAGTTTGTAATTCCTTGTCTTTGATATTATTAGGCCAATAAAGACAGTCCTGGTTCTCTTTCTAATGCGCTGTCCTAAGAATGCACACAAATCCTGCTTTCCATACAAAATCTAATTGTGAGATAAAAATAGTCCGACTAAAAGACTGTATTTTTTTCAGGTTTGTCTCCAGGATCTACAGATATAACCAACAAATCTTTCTGTCAAATCCCAAAGGAATGCTCTCCCTGAGTTTCCCATTTTCAAAGTTTTTTTTTTTTTTCTAATTCGACTTGGCACATATTTGGTGGAACGGCAATAGGGCTCAGGGGAGAAAATAAATTTGGTCCCAGTTGTTTAGCGTGGTTTTGTGCTGAGGATTAGACAATGGTGTGGGAGTGAGAGAGAGAGAGAGGGCGAGGGAGAGAGAAGAGAGAGGGAGAGAGAGCGAGAGAGTGGTGTATTGACACGGGAGAAAGTGCAGAACAAAGTGTTTGTGTGAAAAGAGAGAGGGTGGAAGGGGGGGGGAGAAAGAGAAAAAGAGAAAGATTATCTTAATTATCATTCTAAGAGGGCCTGGAGCAGCACCTGTGCATGAATAACATCGTTTAAAGGCGTATTGAGACCCCCCCACCTCCCCTCAACACACACATTCACACATTACAGCTGTAACAAGGGATGAGCTATTGAGCCCCCCCCCAACACACACACACACACACACA
>JBBJLR010000111.1:924316-935887 GCA_037577145.1 Brachypetersius gabonensis
AGAGAGAGAGAGAGAGAGAGAGAGAGAGAGAGAGAGAGAGAGAGAGAGAGAGAGAGAGAGAGAGAGAGAGAATATAAAAAGCTAGAGTGCCATATTGAGCAGAAGTTAAAATCTGCCAACAGCTCTGTACTTACTGTTGGACGGGTTGAAAAGAATGAACAATAATGGCGGGGGAGGGCAGAACTTCGTTAATTCAGACGCACAGAAATAAAAAAAAGCCCTAAAAAAAAAAACAGAACTCGAGTGTGTGTATTGTTTAAATGGCATCTCTGACAGACAGCCATTCCTTGGCTGGTATTGTGCTCTTCAACACAATAATTCCAACCTGCTAATGTCACCACAGCCATTATTTCTGTTCCTCACCTCTCTGCTAATCAATCTTTTGTGTTGCTGGTGCTGAGAGACAAAGAAATGATAATGTTTACTTCTCGGCTAAGTTCTCCTCAGATGACACGTTCTATTTGGCGGTGCCTCGTCCAAGTGTCAGCCGCAACAAAGGCAATTACGCCTGCCATTCTCTGTCTGATGCTACCTGTTACATCTCGCGGCTTTTCTCTCCTGCTTTTGATCTCAAGTAAATAAAAGGAACATCTCTCACTCGAATGCTACAGATAATTAAAATGACACCCTTAATTGCCCCAGTCTCGCTTAATGCTAGGCTTAGCGCTCCCCATCGTAACCTATTCACGGCGCTCATATTGGCCTGTCAGTTAGACGGTACACAGGGCAGACGCTAATGACATGTATTGTGGATGTGGTTTTGATTATGACGACTTGCACCTCCAGGAACAGCTAGCGGCGCTAGGTTATCAGGAGCGCGTCTCGCCGCGTCGGAGTCGTAAAAACAAGGGGAACGTGAAGAAAAGGAAACCTGAATCGAAATGGTTGCTTCTTTGGAGAACGGACAGATGAAAATGGCAAAAAAAAGGGCCTGTATCGAGGAAATGCTAGCGATCACAAAATAATTTACCATTCAAAAGGGGAAGGAATCTCAGCGGCCACTGCCTGAGCGCTTCATGCTCTGGAGAATAATTTGCCATTGCCTTTATGGATCCTCTTTTCTTCTGCGTTAAAAGCCTTTTTTAAGACGTGTGCCCTCGTATCTATGAGAATATTTCACCTGTTTATTTGAGGAGGAGTCCAGGGAGGCTTATCTGCGCTTAAAATTTTAAACAATGAAGGAAACAGTTACAGAAAATGGCCTCATCAAGCCAAGATGCTTTTCTACCTATAAACTTCTATAAATCTGACTATGACTGCTAGAACATGCAATAACAGCATTAGAACAGGGTTATAGATGGATACGAGACCCCTCAAGAAATTCTTTCAGTGTTTGAGCACAATTTACACTGCCTTAACAGCTAACACCACTTAAACCTGGCGGAGTGCCCACCCAAACCGTTTAGTCAAAACAGACAGTCCAACAGTGGCTCACATACCTGTACCGATGTTCCACTGCAAATTTCCACTGTGTAACGTCCTTTTATACTCCCATGCACTTAATGTATCCATCATCGCACTCTCTTCCACCACAGTCCAACCTGGGGGCATTGCAGCACCCAAACACCCAGACTACACAAAGCAGCTAGGGTGGGAGGTTCAAGCCCTTGCCCAGGGACGGGCCTCTGGTCCTGGGATAAAGCTACCTCTGAGCTCCCAACGCCTCTCAGCATGGAGGTGATGAAGCTGTGCCTGAATGTTCTGCCTGAGGAGCAGCTGCTGTGGCCTGGTGTGTCAGGGGGCTAATAGGTGAGAACACTAACCCTATTGGTGGATAACTATGCCCTCTCCTGCCTGTCTCATACACACAGATCACCTGAATGGCTCGGAGGGTGGGAGATCCCAGTGTGTGTGCCAATGTGGGGGGTGTAGAAAAGCATTAAGGTTGAAATGGGTGTTATCTCCTGGTGGCTATTCTGTGAGCACAGCTACAATAATAAGCTTTAAACTGTCATAATTTCCTTTCACAACAGTTCAGAGGGGCCGATCATGAATGATCTGCCTGCATTGAACGGAAATTTATGTTTACCTCCCAGTATTACATTGAAACAAATATTTAGACCTAAATAAAGTATATAGTTTTAGTAATCTTTGCTCTGTTTTTCTTTAACCTTAAGAATCTTTGTATATATACAAATTTATATATATATATATAAATAAACAAAGATTCTTAAGATTAAAGAGTCTTAAGATTATTTTTATTTATTTATACAAAAAAATGATGACACAGATGATTCCTCTCCAGTGGACTAAGAAAACATGGTGATTCACAACAAGCAGGACAATCCAAGCAAAAAGGGAAGGGGGGTGAAAAAGAAGGAGGAAAAAAGGACAGTGGCCGAGAGCGAACAAAAGACACAAAAAAGGGGGCAGCTTTGCGGATGGAGAAAAACCCAGTGAAGTGGAAACCAACTTAGGAGTTTCTGGGTTTCTGGGACCTTGTGTGTGTGTGTACGCGTCTGTGTGTGTGTGTGTGTGTGTGTTTCAGGAAGGGGGTTGTTATGTTCAATAATTTCTACCATGAGGCTGCCAGCCACGGTAGCCGGACTCTAATTGAATTAAAGTCCTGTTTATTTGCCGGGGCCGAAAAGCAACAGGCTGGAAAAAAAAGGAAGCTTGGAGGTTTTTCTCAACAGCTCGATGGCCCACCTCTACTTCACTACTCAGCTAGACCAAGTTCGCCATCTGCACCTACACACACACACACACACACACACACACACACACATACACACACACACACACACACATGCTCCCGGCCCAGCTTTCCCTGCCTCCCCAATGCAAGAGCCAACAAAAAAAAAGGAAAAAAGGCCTAGGCACACAAAAGCTCCCTCGGCTGCCCCCAGGACCAGTGCCGGGAAAAAAAAAGACAGTGTGAAAACAGAATATAGAGAAGACAAGAAACGACACACAGGGAAAAAAATACAGAGGATGTAAAACGGTTGCCCAGGTGAGCGTGCATTTTTCCGGGTTTTCCTCTCGTGCTGACATCCGTCAAGCAAAGGAAAGGTTAAAATTAGAAAATTTAATTTATTTGATAATTTCCCAGAATAATTAGAGTTAATATGGGTTAATTAATATGCAAATCTCTCAGCAGATGTTCGACAGAGGAGTCTTGCGCGGGGAAGCAGTCTGCTCTCTTTTGGCTGTCACTTACTGGCCGTAATTGCTGTAACTAACCAAATACACACAAAACCTTTAGTGGGATAGAGGGAGGGGAAAAAAAGCACTGAATCATCAGCAAACCACCACTTTCATCGCACAAAGACACAAACATTCCTTATTTTGTCTCATCTGAAAAGCTCTTTTATGCCTCAGCCGTTTCAGCAGTGAATGAGGTGAACGCTCAGGATACTTCATATTTCCTTTTTTTTTGTTCCGGCCTTGTTTATTCCATAAACGTGTGTATAAATAGAAAAGATGCGGAGACTGAATTGAGGGATGAGTGGAGAGACACCTGGTCCCTGGTGTTCGTTTTATCTGGGTTGTTGATGTCTTCCCACCTAAATCTGTTCACATTGTGGAGCACGCGAGCGAGGCAGACGGATTTGGCGACGTGGCGGATGAAAGGGAGTTTAAAGCGGTGCTCCACTCGTCTGAATCAGGGTGCCCATCAAATATTTACGACTTTGAAAAGTGCTCAACTGTCATTGGCCCTGAGCCGCCATTTACCGTAACTGACTCCAGATCAGATGAACAGCTAAAGCTTAAATCTACAGTATTAAAATAAAAATGAATTCAATCATTCATTAACAATTGAGGAAACTTAGCTAACTGAAGTTTTCTGAAAAAAATAATTCAAAATAAAATATTAACAATACAAATGTACCCTCAAAAGTACAAGTGCAAATGTGTCCATGTGTTTTAACGTTACACTACATTCATGAAGGAAATAATGTACCATGTTATAGGTACCAGAGGCAAACTCATGAGGAGACCACCCAAGTGACAGAAGAGAACAGTTTAGTACTTTTTTGTATAAATAAAAATAAATAAATAAATAAAAACAATAACAAAATGTTTGGATCGCTAAAGAACTTTCAGTCAATAGCTCCTTAAAGGATTATTTATTGTAATAGGTCAGGAGTGAAGAACCTCCACACAATCTAAAGGTTCTGCAACAATTACATCTGAGCCAAGAATCACCCAGGAACCTTTTGAGCAACGAGGATAATCCTTAAATCGTTTTAAATCTAATATCTAATGTTTCAGTTTCAAGTTTGATGTGCACATGTGTGATGGTTTTCATGAGGCCTGTTGACACACTACTGCTGAGCCAATAGCCTGCTATGTTCCATAATACACCAGTTATTTGTTTATCGAAAACTCTCTTTCTGTCTCTCTATGTCTCTCTCTCTGTCTCGCTCTCTCTCTCAGCTCTCTCTCTCAGATAACATGGTCCAGTGCCACTGGTACATGCCTTTCCCACCTCCCCATTGCTCTTTTACACACGGGCGCACACTCACACACAAGCACAGGTAGCGGAATGTGCTGACAGGGCCAGTGTAAGCTGTTGTTGGTTTGATGTGGGTTCCATCAGGCGCCGAATTGATAGCCACGGCCAGGCGTTATCAGTGAGCCAGGCTATTTAATAAAAGAGTGGGCTGAAGTACTGACACAAACACATTCACAGTGACCAAAACACCCCACCACTAATGTCCAAATGTCTTATTATAAGTCACAGTTATTAGTCGGATAAACAGATACTTTTATGAGCACTGAAAGAGTACAAAATACAGAAGATATATGGGTCTCTCACAGTGAAACCTGGCGATGGAGAAGGTAAATCGACAATACTTTATCATGTAATAATATATTTTTTTAAACAGACCCTCCTGCTCATTCTAACCAACTGCAAACAGCATAAAATACGTACGATTTCTTATTTCTGCTTACGGCTCTTTCAGGAGCTCGGCGAGGAGACGTCAGTTTCGGTAAGCTGCGGGCTGAGCCTCGCACAATGCACCTCAACCTGACAAACTCCTAATCGCCACTTAACTTGTCTACACTGCAAATATGCATGCAAACATTCGCATAATCAACGCAATAATGCACAAGGCAGTGAAATGAGTAATAGGCTAACCTGTTAATACTTGGCAGGGCCTGAATATGAAATGGAGTTTTGCAACAGCTTGTCCTATCACTGGAATGAATGTGCTTTTTAGCGTGGCGTGCCGAGGACACTCCGCTGCAGAAATAAGCAATGTTTTTGTTGCTGAAGGCCCATATGCCCCATTTTAATAAAAAGGAATCCATAAAAATAAATTAGGTGCACTAAGTATATGCAAATTCAAATGTAAGCAATCGCTGCAAAATTAATTTTGCCAGAACTGATTAAAAGCATTAATAAATCTATATACAGTATTGCTCCAATCTGATATTGTAAATTTATTACACTTCCTGTAAGATTAATTAGAATGCTACAGTAACATATTGCCATGCCACAGCAGATTACTGTGCGTTTTTGTTAATAATGGCCAAGCTGAACCTGAGCCGTAATTATACTCCATAACACACTCGTATGATAGTGATTTCCTTTATGGTGAACGTTTAATGGGATGGAATGGAGACAAAAGGTAAAGTCTGTGTACCATAAGGAGGATTTAGAAGCTTTATAGCCAGAAAGAATAAAAAAACTCTACTGTATTAAAGGGAGGCTCCACCCATGTTTCAAAATTCTTTAAATAATTCAGACTTTAAACCTTGAGTGGTCTGATGACTTTCCAGCTCAAATTTCCAACCAGGTGTAACAATGTCCACACTGCAAATTACCATTTTTATGAGTTAAAATGACCATTTTTTAATTACCATTAGTAAACCTACCAGCCTACTAATGTCTATAATGGAGGATGTTTCCCTAAGGTCAAAACCTTCTCCAAACTGCCTTAAGACAATGTCTGAGGTATTAGGCAGTGAGATTTAAGCATCTTCTATACATTTTTTTTACATTTTTAGAGGCATTAAACACTTTAGATGTAAAGTTCCTATCAGCAACTCTCATAGCAAACAATTTGTATCTTTAACATCTAAACTTAAAAATCATGCAGATATATTTTTTTTTAAAAAATCAGTAAAATTATCCCCAGCATTAAAATCAAAACGTCTGTTCCCACAAAACATTTTCTTTTAACTACCATGTCCAGGCCGCCTAAACTATCAGGCAGACTTGGCGATAAGCGAATGAGAAAATAACATGTCGAACTGGTCAAGGTTGCTCTGCATTCCTCTGCAAATGGCGCCGAATAACCTTTTGGAAGACTGAAACATTTATCTGAGGAACGCAGCGAGAGCACCTGAGGATCAACATCATGAACCCTGTCACTGCCTTCTCCCCAATCAAAACACAAGAAGAGGTATTTCAAAACAAAGTGTGTGTCCTCCTGTGTTTATTTTTTCTGCAGACTCTCGCAGCCAAGTGGCAAATTATTGTGTCAATGCGAACAAACCCAGTGAAACAACAGCGACTTTTGAAAGACCATTAAATATGCGTGGCGGTTTATTTATGATCGGATCACTCATAGTCACCCCCCTCTAAACCCCTATTCTGGCAGACCCGGTGAAAGGAAAGCTTAATTCATCAACTTTATGGTGTGAAATATTGAAGCCCCCCTCTTTCGTTTTTGTGCATATGAATGGAAAATAAATAAATAATTTAAAATACAAAAAAAAGTGTAGCTTCAGCCGAGAATTTATCTGAGGAATAAGGCCGGGGCTGGCTGGGCAAAGACGGCATCTTGGATGTCTTCCAAGTCCGAGAGAGAACGGGATAGTTGGGGGGGGGGGGGGGATACATTGTTGGAGCCCGAATTTTCCCGATGCGTTTCGAACACAATGAAGGGCTAAAATCGGTGTGAAGGCACATTTTCTAAATAGCATCTGTGCTCCGGGCTGAGGAAGGTCGATTACTGTCATAAAACTCTGCCAGTGCCTGCCGGGGGTCAGGAGGGGGTTGGGATGGGTGAGTGGGGGTGGTGTTTTAAAGGGGTTAGATTGGTGAGCTTGTGTGTGAGTGTTGAGGGGTAACTTGGTGCAGGGACAGGGGGGCAGAGGTCCGCAGATGGTGTAAAGATCAGAGGGGGACTATCCAGGTGAGGGGCTCAGCCCCCTGGCCAGTCCAATCTGAGCAGCTCATTCAAATGCTAATGAAGGGGTAAAGCACATCTGTTCCCCCCCTGCCAGGCTGGATCTTTGTCACCTGAATAGCTTCCCCACCAGGTATCAAACAAGCAGCAGGAAACAGCCCCTTTTCATCCTGCTACCTCCACTCTCCAATCAGCAAATGAGGCCCCGGTGACTATAGGAGCCCCCCAAAGCCCCACGGGGACCCTCCCACTCTCAGGCACTCGCACCTGACACTGTTACCTTCTCCAATTAGCCTAAGCTAACAGGAGGACACAATCGACAGTCATTACAGTTCACCTAAGCGATTCTTTTCAACAGTGGATTGATTCAACAGTTCATTTTAATGACCATGATGAGTCAAGTAGACCAGTAGGAGGACTCTTCTGAACTGTCCGTTTCGATGACTTGACTATCCGCTTTAATGATTCACTGCCAATATATCACTCTAGTCTGGCACATTCACATCTTTCATTCTATCATTCACATCTTCTCTACGTCATTCTACCAGTCTGCTACATTCACATCTTCTCTATACATTCTATCAGGTGGGGATCTATGTTCCACAAGTTTGTTAGTCATGGAAAAAAGTACAAGCCAAACAGAAAGTGAAGGCCAGCTACAGTTCTCGGGTTTTCAGTTGAAATGCTGAATCGCTTTGACCGAAGTCGATTCAAAGTGCCACTTCTTAACTCAACTTGACCAACGCACTTTTACAAATAGACCTGCTAACCTCACACAGGCTAGGACGTTGGTGTTAACGTCTTAACTCCCACAACAATATCTCGCAAGATCTTTTCACGCACTCCCACTGATGCGCTGTGGGCGAACGAGCGGCCTTTCGCTCTCCAAACCAGAGAAAGAGATCCATAAAGGTGTGGGGGAAAGAGCTAACCTCAGAGTGCAGCAGGCGGACAGAAGGTCCGACTGAATCCCAGCCCATAACTAATGCATGAGGTGGGTGCAAGTAAACACCAACGGAGCAGTTTTATCGGCAGCGCTTGTGCTTTTTTCCCACTTTCCTCTTCCTCCCCCCCTTCTCCTGTCTCGTCTACCTTTTCACCGCCTGCTCTGCGCAAACACACACGACATATTTAATTAGCCTCCGCCGCGGAGAGCCACCTCTCTCTCACGGAGGAGGCCGCGGTTTCCAGCTCAGTGCCAATAACGACCTGAGACAGCCCCCCGGCCCACAGAGGGACCTCCTGCTGCTCTTTCACATGCTAAACGCACCTTTCTAAAGCTTAATCTTCAACCAGGCCAGTTAAACAAAACGGCCCCCCTATACGTTTATTGCATAACAGAGGCTGTTAGCATGACAAAGGCCCTCATATCCATCTTGCGGTGCTAAAACATGAGTTCTTTCAAACTGACTGCAAGATTCAGGTGAAAATTTACTAGGCTATGGTAATACACCTTCAGCTGAGTCTATTTCAGTTGTAAACTGGGGCATACTTTTTCCTAGAAAGTTAGTTAAAAAAAAACAGGTACAAAATACATATTTGCCATGCAAGTAAAAAGGTGGCATAAGCAAAAAAGAAAAAAAAAAACATGCCAATTTTCTTGGCGCTTCTGCGCTTCACTGGGTACACAATATACGATATGCATGCATGTCCCCTTACATAATTGAGTGCTTTCCTTTCACTCGAGCTGTAGCAGGATTACCCGGCGTAACTCATCGGAGTTCGGTATGTAGAAAAGGAAATTTTGATCTAAGGCTTTTTTTCTTTTCTCTCTCTCCCCCTCTCTCTCTCACACACTCTCGCTGTCTTTCTCTCTCTCTCCCTCTCTCTTTCTTCCGCCCCAGTCCCTGGGTTCATTCTGCCCGTGTTTCCGTCAATCTGCTTCTTTTTTGATCAGGGGCATGAAAGCTGGAGCTTGTGTGAGTGCTGGGTACCTGGGGTACGGCTAGGTGCTAATTAGCGCAGCAGGATAATTGATGTGTAGATTACACTGTGAACAAATGCCTCGACTTGTTTGTTCTTCTCACTTTTACACTGGGCCCCCTCCTCCTTTCTACCCCCCTTACCCCCCCACCCCCCACCACCTCCTTACCTAAAACCCTAATGAACAATTTACCTGCCTTGTTAAAACCATGCTAATGCCAACTAAGAGGGAAATGAGAAGGTGGTGGGTTATGGGGGGAGGAATTTCCCTCAGGTAACGATACCTTTCAGAGCACCACATTTGCTCACACACACAGACGCACATTCCCTTGTGTAAGCTCCTGACCTGCAGAAATGCCTCTACTGAGTGAGGAGAGGCTTGACAGAAAGAAAAAAAAAACTGCACCAGCTCAGAGACTGTAAAAAGGAAACAATTTCTAAATGAAAGGGCTTGCCATTAGAGCTCCAATGGGCCTCCATTGTTATGCCCCTATAATGCCATTTCCTTCATCTTTTGTCTTTGGGAAGCTATTATTAGCCGGCCTCTCACAGCTGCGAATACGTTCAATAGGGTTTGAATTTGGTCATTAACAACTGAATATCAGCAAACACATTTGCGGAGCCCCTGCCACTGCTAATAAACTAATAATGAATCCAACTCTAATTGGGAAAATGCAATGAAGGGTTTGGAGAGAAGGCGCCTGAGGTAGCAAGCGAGAGTGAGAGAGAGAGAGAGCGAGAAGGAGGAAGAGGGAAATAAAGGGAGAGAGTGACAGAGAAATAGAGAGAGAGCACAGGTCATTATGAGGACAGATGTAGAGGGAAAAAGGTGAACAGTTGAATCGTCGCCTCCGCGCACTGTTCTCGCCGACACCGCTAATCCATCTTCGGCTAGTTTACAAGTTAAACACATTATTGCGGTTATGGACTCCCCTTATAGCAGAGCTCAGTGGGACTGCAAACACACACACACACACACACACACACACACACACACACACACACACACACACATCACTGTGTGTATGCCTGCAAGCCATAGTAGAGTTCTTGCAGCATTCCGCAGGTCAGTCTCTCCTGAGCTCTGCCCAGACTGCCAGCCCTGCTCTTCCGGAAGCTCAAGCAGCCCAGCCTGCATTAGATTGTCATCTAGGCTTGAAGTCAAATTAATCCTTCTTGCATGCGGAAGAGTGATTTGTACTGGGCGAAGCAGAGGAAATGTGTAAAAGCCTTCCACTGTAAACCCCGCCTTTTAACCATTAGCACATTCTGGGGCTGGCGCAGGCTCAGACTGACCCTTAGAGTCACTGGTGAGAATAAAACAAATTACAGCTAGTCTTACTCGTGAAACAGAGAGATTCTAAATTATTTTTTATTGATGCCATGTTGTGTATATAAGTATGTCTATCTCTACTCATAAACATGGAACTGTAAATAACCGAGGTTCAATTTTGTGCACACATATGGTCAATACAGCAAACACAGAAGGTAAATGTAAGTGAGAGCGTAACTAATGATGGAATTTACTATGAAATCATTACAGATATTGCAATTCCACCATTTCTATTCTGATACTGATGTCTCAAAAACACTGATGTTGTCTTTTTCCTTTAAACTTACAAACTGCAGTCAACATGGTATCACAACTTGTTTGTGTACTATTTAAGGTTTGATTTTGGTCGGATTCAGCATTTTTCTACCAATATTAGTAGATGATACTGATATATCAACATCTATATGTCATGTAATTTTAATTACACCCCACGGCAAAACAATAGAAATAAGTTGGACCTTTCAGGCCTTTCTGGTGTTTAAGCAGGGCTGATGCTTAAATGTGGCTGGACTGTTGTGGGAGCTGGTGGCAGGTCACAGTAAAGGTAAAAAAGTAATTTCGGTAATTTTTCCGATCAGCACCTAGCAGAGTTCAGCAGTAATCCTCTGGCACAGTCTATAAGCCCACTTCCCTTCACTTTAGATAAGTGCAGCGAAATACTTTTTTTAACCCCCCCTCCCCCCACCTGCTAGATAGTTCGGTTTCTGGGACTGTAGTGTAATCATCTTATACACGCTATTCTTTGTTTGGGGATTTTCACGTTTCTCCTTCCAGAAAGATAAGCAACACAATAATGAAAGCTTTTTCTCTTCCTTAATTACCAAACCAGTGCTCCCTGCGAAAGAAAGGACAGAAGACTGTGTCATCACAGGAGGGAGAGGAGGAGAAGAGTGCAGGAGGGGGAGGAGAGAGAGAGAGAAAGATGGAGAGAGAGAGAGACAGACAAGAGAGAGAGAGACAGGCTTTAAAAAAAACACCAACCTGGGAGTCAGACAAACTGGCAGTTTCCGTCGCCAACCTGATAACTCTCCCAGCATCCCTCACCCCGCCTGCCCTTTGTTTTCCCTCCCGCCTGCTTCCTGTCGCCATCGCCCCGTTTAATCTACCACCGGCAGGCGGCAAGGAGGGTTTACTTTCCCCCTCGAAGACAGCACGAGAGGAGAGAGAGAGAGAGAGAGAGAGAGAGAGAGAGAGAGAGAGAGAGAGAGAGAGAGAGAGAGAGAGAGAGAG
>JBBJLR010000111.1:1036011-1055959 GCA_037577145.1 Brachypetersius gabonensis
CTCTCTCTCTCTTTCTCTCTCTCTCTCTCTCTCTCTCTCTCTCTCTCTCTCTCTCTCTCTCTTTCTCTCTCTCTCTCCTGAACTGAAATATGCTTTCAGTGACACTGTCCTCAGATGAGTGGTCAGGAAGTGCTTTGATTAATGTAATGCAAGAGCAGAAATGGCCGCTAAAATGCCCCGGCATGCCCGCTTCAAAAATATTTCATTCATGTGATGAGACTCCAAACGCCTCTTTCCTCCCTCTCAGGACATTTAAATCGCTCTCTCTTTCTTCTTTTGCAGTCAATCAATACACATGACAGTGACGACAATTTAATTCTCTCTCTCTCTCTGTCCATCTCCTTTCTCTCCTTTCTCTCTCTCTCCGTCACTCTTCTCCCTCTGTCACTAACTTTTCTCTCTGTTAAACACACCCTTTTCCTTTTCTCTTCTTTCATCACTCCCAGTCTACCTTTCTCTATCATTCTCCACCTCTCCTTTACTTTATAGCTTTTCCTCCTGTCTCTCTCTCTCTCTCTCTCTCTCTGTCCTCCTCTATTGTCTCTCTCTGTAACTCATTCTCTCACTTTTTGTCTCTCTCCTCTTTCTCTCCTTTCACTTTTTTCTTTCAAAATGTCTTTTCTCCTCTATATTGTTCACAATTTCTACCTGTTGTTCTCTTTTTTCTCCTCTCTTTCTCTCTTTCTCTCTGGAGTGAAAAACATAATCTCAGTTCATTTCTGTCAGTCATGTTCTCTCTCTCTTACACACACACATACACACACATACACACACACACACACACACACACACACACACACACACAAACACACACATGCTGAGAAAGTTATATTGGTTTTCCATTCAGCACCATTCAGCAGCCCCAATGCCTAAGCACCTTTAGATAAAATCTCTTCCATACACGCACCTCGACTGAAAGGCCGCGCTCCAATATCGCACCGCTTCCTTCCTTGATTTACTGAATACACACTTGATAGGCCTTGCATTAGTCTTATAGTAAAGTGTGCATGCAGAGTTTCAACAGGGACTCCTTTCATGTGGCATGTCAAGGGAAAGGGGGGTGCCTTTTCAGAGCAATAAAAGTCTTATCGAAAATTGGATTCACTTTCAACCCAGGTGTGACCCTCTTATTCTCAGAAGCACTCAGTATGGGAAGGCTGGGTGACTGTGAACATGTCAAAGAGGGACACTCGTTGTGATTTTTCCTCATCTATCTAGATGATGTTCTAGTCCCTTGTCATGCCTGTGGGTCAGGTCTTTAGGAGCTGGAAAGAAAACCTTACAAGTGAGATTACAAACCATCATTATTGGGACCAGGCAGTGGAATCAACTGATTATGTTTTAATGTACTGTAGATGGTTCTAATGTGTGGAGAAATACATCACCCCAGTAGCCTAACCAGTACATATATATCATAGTTTTTCGCAGAAATCCCTGCAAATATACTCCACCTTTTTATTTTTGTGGCAACAAAGATCTTTTTCCTGGATGTTTTCACACTAGAGGACTCACGGCAGGCTGTAGCCGACCTGAAAAGACTTTTTTTTAATTCCACACCGGGGTTAGGCCACCGCACTCCAAGCGCAATTTATCCGCGTTGCAAGCACTCAGACACTTCAAACTCCACAGTTGGATTGATCTCCAGGAGACCTTTCCAACGAGCCTTCATTTGTATTTTTAGCCCGAATAGACCAGGGGTTATTCCCCGAAAATGTCCCAATACTATGTCCAAAATACTTTTCTACCGCGTCCTTCCGAGTTGCAAATCTCGGTGGGGAATTTAAATGAAGAGTTTAAAATGAAATTAAAGTGTTCTGGGAGCAGATGTGAGGGCATATTTAGAGTTTACACAATAAAAACAGGCATTTTACATTGTATTTACAAAACAGGCATTTTTTCACTATACACAGGTAGCCGTCTTAATAATCAATAGAAAAGCCTTTATTGGCTGTAACAGCAATCAAACACTTCCTGTTATTGCTGACGAGCTTTTTGCCCATCTCTACTGGTATTTTCCCTCAGACTGGACAGTTTGCAAAAGGTATGAATAATGTTGGACATGCCACTTTTTGTTCAAATGTAAATAAAGCTGAGAAATATTTTTCTTCACAATGACGCCTCTTGTACATCGTCTTATTATCTTCTGGGAGACGCCTGTCTCATTTCCAATCAAAATTTGCCAGGGGTATAAATAATTTCGGACTTGACTGTATATAACAGTACAAAGGTGAGAACAGCATGACCCCACAAATGTGTGTTCTGTGTATGTGTGTGTGTAGTATCTATTCATTTGTTTTATTTGGATTTCTAAACTCCAACAGAAGGCTGCTGAGATGGGCACCACCGCCATACTTCTCCAACAGGTTGGCCCCTGCTCTCATTCGCCGAGTGTGCAACACTCCAGAAAATGAGATGCTTTTTTTCCATCTTGTGCACCGGAAGAGTGTGTGCATGGCAAAAAAAAATCCTCTTTCTTTGGCAGAAGCTACTGGTTTTCATTCAAGGTGGAGGAGCCTATCTTCGCAATCTGTGCTGCGCACCGCGCTGCATGTGTCTGCGGCTTCGCCCCACTGGAGCATGGGACGCCTTCTATTCTAGTCTGCATTGGAACAGGAGGAGCAGCGGTTGTTACTTAGGAAACACACACATACACTTGCGCACACACAACTAGAGTAAATGCATAGAGGCTGGGGACGGATGGTTTCTCTGCAATACTCATTATTATCAACCAGAGAGCGCTTTCCAATGAGCCACCTGTCTACCACACTAATGCCTGCCAATTACACACACACACACACAAAGATACACACACACACACACACATCCCAGCTCTAGCACTTTCTGCTTTTTTAACAGATATTGGCTATTATGTATTTAAAGTAAGCTCACTCCTACTAAAAACATGCTCCTTGTCTCCTGACATCACACATTCTGCAAATAGTTACCCTTCAAATCAAAACACTTTTAATTAGATAAAAGGGACATTTGATCATATATATATATAGCTGACTCCTTCATTTTGTTGAAATTGTCTTTTGCATATGCCATTGAATAATCAACTGGAGACAAGAAAAAAATACAGACATACAGACACAATTTATGAAATCAAGTTTAAGTTTCAAAATACCATTCGGCATCTTTGGTTTTGACCTGTATTACTCCCTGTTACTTTTAGGTGTTCTCCCTGCCTTTACTAGGCCTTCTATGAGCTATCATTAAAATGAAACATCCAGGTTTTTACCTGGATGCAAAAAGCTGTTGCAAAGGCTGCTTAAGCTGATTTATATTTATGACATCCTACCTCTAGACCACCACCACCTTGTACATTTGTTACATTTGTTAAAAGCCGCATTTAAATGTAATGAATGGCTGATAATAAAATGTTATTTTGTTTAGAGTCAGGTTCAGATAGAATTTGTTGAACTGCACTCAAGTTTGAACAGGTAACAGCCAGGTTCAGACAGAATTATGGTCATGTTTGAGCAAAATCTTGTTGAGCTACTATTGGTTTCAATTTGTCAGGCTGTAATTTTGGTTCGGACAGATTTTGGTTGGTCTACTGTCAGATTTGGACACATTTTGTCAGACTAAAGTCAGGCTGAGATAGAATTTCATCAAGAGACAGTCAGGCTGAGATGAGTTTTTGGATTACAGTCAGATCTGGTCAGAATTTTTGGGCCACAATCAGGTTCAGACAGAATGCGTTGGGCAGCCATTGAGTTCAGATGGAATTTTGTTGGACATTTTCAGGCAATATCTTGTCCAGCTACAGCTGCATTTCAACAGACATTCATACAGAACTTTGTTGGGCTGCAGATGAGTTTAGTCAGGCTACAGTCTGAATTCAAAATGTAGTGCTGAGAGTTTGGTACGCAAAAAAAGTCTCAATCTATGGTCATTAGAATCAGAATCAGACAACAGTCATGACTGCACAGTCACACAGAGACACAGAGACAAGAACAATATAAGAATAAAGTAAATAAATAAAAGTTAGATACAAATAGAAATACTGTGAAAATACTCTATTATGTACACAAAATGCTGGGACATAAATTCTTCATTAAAACATGAAGCATGGTACAGGAATCCCTATTTGGCTGCTATGGGCTATCTCTCTGCATCGAACCTCGAGATGAGTGAGTGACTTACTGATTGACTGAGCACCCGTAAATGAATACATCCTACCTGCTTAACTTATCCTGCTGGAGAAATGGATGTGCTGGCTTTCTAACCCAGCCTGTCAATGTGTGTGAGGTACCTGTTTAATGCCTGACTAACACTGATGCCCTGGGTATAGAGGTTACATTTACATACAAAGTGGTTCTTCTATGATAGAGCTCCAAGAAACGCTTCTGACCCTCTTCCTCTTCAGAATGTGGTATGAACATATTGATTGAAACATTTGACTGATTGAAACATTGTCCACTTTTGTTGTTGCTTGACTGATGGAGGCATTGTCACACTGGAAGCACATTCATGTGCTGTTACTTCATGTGATAAGCTGAATGTGGTTCTCCTGTACAATAATATACGTATGGCTTAATATCATTCTTTCTGGAAGGTTTATATCCATTTTCCCACTTTACTGTTATGCTGTAGTACTGTCTACTTACTATATTGTCTCAGATTTACATCCCATTCACCCTGTTACAATGCTCTACTGTCTATTTATTGGATTTTTCTGTCATCCCTTGCAATTTGTTCTATGCTGTACCTACCACCTGAGCAAAAATATCCCACTTATAGAGCAACATTAGTCACACTGGAAGGTTTACATCTCATTCACACTATACTGTTACATTACATTACTGTTAGATGTGGCATTGTGGTGTCTGTATTGTCTCTGTCGTCACTTGAACTTTGTTGAATGTCTATATGTTGACCCGTAGTTTGTGGAGAAACATCTCATCACACTATGTATGTGTTCACAGCTGCTGATGACAGTAGAGTAACCTTGAACCTCGTGTGACACTTTACCTACATCCACACACTACCAAAAGTATACAAACGCAATCTTTCTCTGTATTCGGTCACATATTAGATGATGGCTCATCATGGCCCAGGTGCTTCAGGTGGACAGATCCGGATTGATGAGTGACCAGCTTTCACGTTCCCCTGACTTCTCCTGCACCTGCTTTTCCAGCACATGCAAAGTTAATCATTTTTACCGCAAACAACACATTAGAAACCGCTGCTGCTTTCCAAACAGCACCCGGCTCCTCGGAGCATGTTGGGAACACAAAGTCAGATTTCCTTTTACTCCCGCAATCTCTTCACGCCTGTGGTTTACACCAGGTACCGAATTAACCCTGTTCTGAAGAGCGCTTTGACAACAAAAAGTCACATTTTCTTCTTTTTTCTCCCCACAGTTTGTTTACACCAGGTACTAAATGAAGCATAGAGAGCAGAAATCATCCTCTTTTCCTCCACAGAAGGCTTTGGCGCTACATCAGAAGGATTTAAATGCTAAGAGTCTGCAGGTATTTAAATGTAAATAGGCTGGATAACAGGCAGTTAGCTACCTGAGAGGCTTTTTCAGAGCCGTGTAAAGACAGACGCAGGCGTGTTTCTATTTTTTTTTCTCTTTTTTTTTTCCTTGGGTGAGGTGACTCTTAACGCACGCGGTTCATTTCCGAGGCCCTTGTAAACACATCCCTGAATTGATGTTATCAATTGTGATGTTAGCGAAACGGCACTAGGCGATCTTCCCGCTCGACGTTTATCTCCCCCAGCACGCGCCCACCTGCTAAGAGGTGTCACACTTTAATGAAATAGTTTGAATATCCTTGGCCCTGTTGCTAAGAAACAGCTCTCCTGCTTCCCCACCGAAGCCTTTTCCTGTTCCGCCGCGGTGGAATTTCACAGGGGGAGAAACGGAAGTGGGGGGGGTCGGCAAGTGTGTCTGTGAGGCCTGTGGGAGGCTTTAGTCATCCGTCTGATGGCTTTATGAGCTAAAGCGATTGGCAACAGCCCGTGTTTACATTTCTGAAGAAAGAACGCACTCAGATTTTGCAGGTTAGCGGGATTAGCTTAGCTACGTCAGTAAGGTGCATTTGTTGGATTCTGTTTATGAGGTACCTGGAGGGGGGGGGGTATAAGGCAACCTCTGCTTCACCGTGGCTCCATGACTGTTCCAGTCGCACCAGACGCTTTGCTCTCATTTCAAGCCTGATTTTCCTGCACTTTCATCCAGCGTTTACCTTTCAGGACAATGACGTTTCAGATGTGCGTTCCAGGCACCTTTGGTTCCTCAGATGATTCCTCGCTCTTCAAAGGGCAGGTGGCTGTGGAGAAATGCAGGATCCATAAATGCATCTGATGATTGCTCTGGAGAGCAAAATAGACTGTGCAACACATATAGGATGGAGATCTTGGCTGTCCGCCTGTCTATGTGTATGCGTTTCTGCGTTTGAGTGTGTGTCAGATTGACAGTGGTCCGCAGACTGTGGGCGAGCATCAGGTCCGGCGGCATGTGGAGAACCCTCTCTGCCGCAGGCCTCTCTCTCAGCACGGACTCAATCAGGCGTCCACGGGCCACCCTTTTGGGCCCTGGGAGACAGGAGACAGGCGGCGGGGGGAGTCCGCCCTAAAAATACCAGAAGAGCCTTTCACAGGCGCAATTATCGGACCGTTCTCTACAGGTGCGGATCAATCCGGGCCTTTTAACGCTGAACACCAGCAAGAACAGCAGCACCACTACTGCGCCTCACACAGCAGACTAGCTGAAGTCAATCTGCCATGGGGGAGAGAAAAGAACCCGTCTATAGCAGGGAGAAAGTTCACTTAAAGGCCTGTTTTAACAGAACCGCATTAACCCTTAGAAGATAAAGGCAAAGCAAAATGCTATATTTTTGGTCACAGTTCATTGAAACAAGTGGAGACATTCACACAAACATGTAAACTTCCAGCTGATGCCACTAACTCCCCTTTAGATTATAAAGACTGATTATAACAAATATTTAGGGAGGTTGAAAAAAATGTTGCATTATAGTACTATTATAGTGCTATAGTTCTATTTGAGTACTACAATAAGAGTATGTGTGTGTGTAATGCGATACATATTGCATGCATAACTATAAGTAGGATACATTTAACGTGAATTATAGTGGTTTATCAATAGCCATATTGATAAATGACAGAAATAGCTTCAATGTGATAATATAATATAATATCATATCCCATCTCTCAGTGGGACTGCCAGTCATTACTGACACTAAAACAGTGATAAATCTAAAATGTGTAAATTTTGCTATTTTAACAGCTATGATTCAGTGCTAAGAGTTCAATTTAGTATGAGTTTTGCACAACCAAGTATTATAAGATGAGGAGGAGATGTTTTTAAAATAGTTTGAATTTGATCTTATGTTGCTGAAAAAAATGGGAAAATAATCTTTCATGAATTTGAATATTATTGATGTAAAACTTGATAATGTAGCTAAAATTATATTAATTATGTAATATGTAACTATAAGGGATGACAACTAATTAAAACAGTGAATCTTGATTAATCCCATTATTGTGTTTAGTTAATTGCTAATTTTCTCAAATTTGAGGACTTTTTAATTTTTAAACTGCAGTGTATGCGACTGGACATAAGATTCAACAGAATGCACTGATTATTTTCAATCATTTTCATAGTGTAAACACATTACCCTAAAGATGACATTCACATGATCTCCACAGAGAGAACACAGTGTCCAGTTTCCATCACCAGTGTCCAGTGAGAGGAGAATCTCCACATTTCCAGCACCAGGTTTAGTGACCACTGATATATATCATATATACAGTATGTAGGCCTATATATTTATGGCCTCTTAATCCTTTTTTATTATCATTATAGATTAATGAGAGATCAAAATTGATCTTGCTTTTGTTAGTTTGCTGTTTATTTATCAAGGTCTTCAACAGGCATCATCTGGCCCTGGTTAGTATAAGCAACTCAGATAATGAATGGATGGATTTTGGACCATTCAAAAACTAAACTACCCATCTAACTTCTAAGTGTCAGACACAGGTGCATCACAAGACAACAAAGTAAAGCGGTCCCTTATAGTCAAGTGTGAACACACCACACGACTCCACACAGTGTTAACAATACGAAATTCTTTCTCTGCATTTAGCCCATTCCCCAAATGAAGCAGGGGGCTGCCACTGACGAGGGGCACCCAGGGAGCAGCTTGTGGGAATGATACCTTCCTTACGGGAACCTCAATAATGATACGAGCAGTACTGGGATTTGAACCCACAACCTTCTGATCGCAGAGGCAACTCCCTAACCACCAGGCCACCAGCTCCAGCTCAAGTGAGTTTCCACAGTAGTGAAACAGTGCCTGTGTGTTTTGAATAGAGCTAATGTAGCAGGGGGAGTAGGAGAACACACATGGAACATGAATGTCTTGTGATCAGCGTCTCTAATTTGGCCCGAGCAAAGTGTTAAGTGTGGAAAATAAATGTCATCATCGACCTCCTTTATGATCTCTATCCCTGATAAAAAGCAGAGAGGCACGCTCAGCCCAGGCCAATTGTCACAATTAAGAGCACGAAGCTATTACGTTAGGAACGGTTCACGTTTGGCACATGATTGAACGCACACACTCGCACATATGCACACATACACACACACACACACACATATAGAACACGGCCTTGATGATTAGAAATAACTGGAGGGAAAAGGACACACCTAATCGCTGAAATGTGTCATGGTGAAAGTAAGGTCAGTTTATCTATGACTCAGTTGCAACAAAGGCCATTTTTACCCGTGATATCATTGTGCTCTCAGGAGAAACACAGGGATCCTGTGTCCTTACGGAGGAGGCAAGAGGGTGTGCAGCAGTGGGGTTTTATAAAAAAAAAAGAAGGACAGTGTTTAGAGAAATAGAAAGAGAGAGGAAAAAGATTGAAATGGAGTCTCTCCAGAAGTGTGGTGACTCAGCAAGAATGATTAACAGGAAGCTGAGGTTGGGTAACCTTGACCGCTGCATGTCACGCTGTGGTCAGCGGCGTCCTGGAGGAGATACAGAGGAAAATGAGTGAGTGCTCACACCTGTGTGCCTCTGGGGTTTCACAATAGGAGAAGAAGAGGACGGAAACTGCAACTGCATGGTCCGTTAAAGAGTGTATGCGCTCTTCAGTCTGGCATAAATGTAAATAAACAGGCCAAGAAACAGAAATGTGAAGCTTGTAAAAGATATTACATGTTTTATTTGTAGCTTGTAAAATACATAATTTTGGGTTATTATATGTTTCACTCTCTCAGTGAAGAGCCCTGGAGCTGAGGCTGTTTTCTAATAAAGGGCTGATTTCTTCCAGAAGAACTTTTGAAGTCAAGATGGATATTTGTAGTCAGTGCAACACAGCATAACCGGAGGAAACCTGGCAACATGATGTTGCTTAATTAAAATGATGGATAACTTTGAAGATACCACCCCATGGTGTAGTTATCTTTTTGGAGATACAAGGTTTTGGCTTGGTCTCGAAGGTGAGATCCGAAGTCCATACGTTTCGTGAAGCATTCGCATCTTGTGTGGTTGTGTCTGAGATACTATTGCTCAAAGAGAAGGAAACAAATTCATATCACCCTGATTATTCAATAAATGTTTAAGATATCTTCAGGACATTCGAGAATTCCAGTTCCAAATCAGCCTTAACAACTCCTTCTCCATGTACATCCTGGCTTGATGCTCACAGTTTGGCAACAGAATGCTTTTCCTACCTTCCTGGAGGTAAATTTCTCTGAGCTTTCATGTCTCCACCAGTGCGGTTTGAAGAGAGCACCAGAACTTGGCTTAACTTTAAATAGTCAACGAAGGCACCTTTTTTTATATAAAAGGAGGCAGAGCTAACAGCTATCATCTAAGTATCCCTTTAAAGAAGGCAATTCCCAGGCCTTTTTGACGGCAGTAGATGCTCAGAGTAATTACACTGCTGAAATGATGTCAAGCTCTTTAAAGCTCTTCTCTATCAGTCTGGCTTTTGGCCCAGACAGGTTGATTCCTGACTCAAGCCTCCCCCACTGAAACCATCCTTACTGCCAGCTCCCAATGAGAGATAATGGGGAGGTTTGTACAGCAGCCAGATTTCATCTGAATACAGTACCGATGCACACACACACACACACACACACACACACACACACACACACATACACACACACCCATGCAAGCACACACGGCCATGAAACGGATCCAGAACTTGATTGCCTTCTATTACACCATTCACTGTTGCTACTCAATCCATGATATGAGCGAGTAGGAGGATCAACCTATCTAGAGTTCTCTACATTCGTATCTCCTCCAGCATGCTTCTATGGCAGCTTCAGCACATGGTAGATAGTCAAGGGCTGAGTAAAGGAACACAACCAAACTGCATAACTTTTAATTTCATTGATTTGACACAATTAGTAAGAACTTTTTTCATTATTATTGTTTCAACCTTGATGATAATGTGGTAACATGAGCTGCTTCACACAAACCTTCAAGGAAGCAGCATCATCTCGGCAGGAGGAAGAGTACATGTTCAATTTGACTTTATAGGCTAAATGCAATCTGCCACCAATGTCTTACTCAAGCCACTTTAGTCCAAACAGGTTACCATTATGTCATTTGCATCCTCACATGGTGGGGGGTCACATACAAACAATGCTCACCCCCATCTGCTTAACCTACAACATTTTAAACGTGTGTGTACAAACTGTCAAGCATGTCAAATGTGAAAAACCTTGATAAACAATAAATAACCACACCAGCTATACTCTTTAGGTCAATATCTGTAGCAGTTTTTGACTTCTCTTGTGTTTCTTGACTGTCTGGTTTTAAATGAATGCACTGTGAGTGAACGTGTTATGGTTGGCAGTATGCACTCTGTGACCTCAGGTAACAGGCTGGAGGGCAGGTTGAAGGCTCTCACTGAGTCAAAGGCTGATAATTACCAATCAAATGCTGGAGCTCGGAGCGTCGCGCCTGGCCGGGTTAATGTCATTAGCGTGGCTGAGTGGAGGCTGCCTGCATTTGAGACCAGCCAATCCTCGGCTTGGCCTTAATTAAGCCAGCACCTGAGGCCTGAGTAGTGTACAGTTACTGTCTTTAAGCCTTCCTCCCTGCTAGTCTGCTAGTCCTTTCACCCCACAGCTCGCTTCTAACCCCCACAGCAGTGGGGCCACATTAACTACACCATCTCAGCCTTGGGAGGTGGGGATGGGCATGAACAGCCACTCTATGAGGAGGGTCTGAATGCAAGCTAGTCAGAAGCTGAAGCAGAGATTGTCATTATAAAAAATATCATTTTAACTTTTTCATTTTAAAGGAAAACTCATAATGGGACTTTCCCCATTTTTAGCTGAGAGACATTTTTTAAGGATGGTTTCAACTACAGACCTGACTATGCATGACAACTTCTTTGAATCGACCATTACAACTGTGTTCCGTAGCCACAAACATTTGACATATGGCTATTATACATATTGCAATAAACATGAGAGAGCACTGAAAGAATTAGGCTTTGCTTCTCTATGCATATAAATAAACTCATTTCAATTATGAGAACTGTTAAGTTCTATAAAATAGTCATTTCAGTTACGCTTCCTATTGTGGTCTGAGTTTGATTCCTTGTGATGCCACAGTTATACACTGCTGGGAGTCTAAGAGAGCAAATCTGCACTCGCTGGCTGTGGGTGGGTAGGATAGCCCACCCTCTCGCCATCACTTGGCACAGTGCTAGTCAGATTGCATGCTTTGCCACTTAAGTTACAGAATTGAGAGTTAGCGTCCAATAAGGTTGTCAGTTTGAAAAGATAAAGTGCCTAGAGACGAGTGGAATTGGCAACGGCTGAACTGGGAAGAAAAGAATCCTAAAAGAAGTGGTTTTACTCTAGCAGTCCTTCCTAAATTGGATTTGTGATGTTCCTAAAGGCACACTTTGCATCTGTATTATGTACGAAAGAAGAAAGTCGGCATCAGCAAATACTCAATATTAGATGACTCTGATCGAGATCAGGGGGCAGAACATTTGCAAAGCCTTGCAAGTCATGAGTCCAACGGTCTGCGTATGGCAAATTGACTGAGTTAGGCGTAATGTTGTGTAATGTTTACTACATGAAAAGTGCGATATTCTATTGGATATTTATGTACATCTCGGTGGAAGGCGAGTGGAGATTTCCTCGTTGGAGGGGCAGTGTGTGTGTATGTGTGTGTATGTGTGTGTGTGTGTGTGAGTGCTGGAAAGAGACGTACAGTATGAAATATGAGCGCTGATATGGCTCGAGCATGCAGTAGCCAGACAGGCACTGAAGCTCCCTGCTCGCTGTGTTTACAGAGACATAGCGGTATAAATAATCTAGACCTGTCTGCTTCAGCGCTGCTCAACATCTACCTGTTCACACGCTCTCTCAGGACCACCGCTCTCACACTCACCAATAACCTTTAATATTTCATAGCCCACACTCTGATCTGTGCTGAGAGGCTCTACAGAGAGAGAGCGAGAGAGAGGTAAACAGAGAGAGAGAGAGAGAGAGAGAGAGAGAGAGAGAGAGAGAGAGCGGTAAACAGAAAGTGAGAGAGAGAGAGAGAGAGAGAGAGAGGTAAACAGAAAGTGAGAGAGAGAGAGAGGGAGCGGTAAACAGAAAGTGTGAGAGAGAGAGAGAGAGAGAGAGAGAGAGAGCGGTATCCACTCTCCCTTTCGCCCAGGATTATTTTCGTACCTGTTCAAACGAGCGGGCGTTAAATTATTCAACATGTTGCCCTGCTCGCGCCTGCTCTTACCTCAGCGCGGCAGAGAAAAAAAGAAACGAAAGAAAGCACCTACAAGCGCCGACAAAAAAGGGACACGTCGAGGAAAAGAAGAGTCCGCCTCGGGGAAGATAAAACACGGAAAGCACGGCGAGAAAACAAGCTCACCGCTTCTCACAAACCTGAGCCTTAGGTTGCATCATCTATAATGCATAAGGCACGCACTCACCCAAATGGATCATGGAGAAAGTTGTACATGTATCCCACGCAGACATAACCTGATATGACAAGGTTCTGAACCTATTACTAATGTAGGCCGTTATTTTTAGACGAGATTAAAAAATGCAGGGGCGGGAATGGCTTTCCCGATGCCGGCTCGAGGAGCTGAAAGCCGTCATTCCAGGAACCGAGTTCACCTAGTACAGAACTTGCTTAGAGGTTGGTGGACACTGTAGCCAAAAAGTGACTGGAGAGCATCACCTGGAACATCTCAGGGTCCCCACTCTATCCCCAAATACTCACTTTTCTAACTATTGTCAACTATTGTCGGGTTAGGGTTAGGATTAGGACCAAACAGATTTTTGTGCTTAAATTACTGTTAAAAGGTCAGTAACAGGCACAGTTAGTATGTAATATATCATTTTGTCAGATGTGAACACATCACAGCACAAAAAATTCTTTCTCTGTATTTAACCCATTCACCAAGTGAAGCAGCCAGGAACACAGCACTCTGGGAGCAGTGTGTGGAGACGATACCTTCCTCAAAGGAACCTCAGTGATGACACTAGCAGTCCTGGGATTTTAACCTGATCACTGGACCAACTCTTTAACCACTAGGCCAGCAGTGAGCCTCATGAACATCAGGATGTTGCAGCACTAGCTTAGATGTTGCCAATATAGCCAAAAGAGACTGAAGAGCATCTCATGGAACATCTCAAGGTCCCCACTTTATCCCCACATACTCACTTTTCTAACTGTTATCTAGAGTAGTTTTAGTTAAGATTAGAATTAGGACCAGAATTGTGAGCTCAAAGTGTACTGATCTTAAAAATGCTCAGATTGATGTTAGGAACCAGAGGTTAAAGTGTCCACATCACAAGTGCAGTCAATGTATTTACCTTCTATAACCATTGGTGGATCTACACAAGGTTTTATATGTAAGGGTGATTATAGTTTCAACCTAATGTAACAGTATCAAAATATTATTATATTTGAAAAAAAAAAACATTTCTTTTTGCAACTCTGTCTACACTTCATCCGTGAACTGGTTTGTAAATATACATTTCAGGCCAAACCCTCATCTCCAACCTATTGTCCAATACTGTCTCAGGTACTGGGCAGTGTATTCATAACCATGTCATGTGATAATAGTCTTTTAGAGGCATTTAAAGCTTTGGACGTCTGGTTCTCTTGGACTGGAACCTCTGGAACTGGATCCTCTACAACTGGAAGTGGACTATCTGGAATCAAACCACCCTGACTGACGTGGCTATTTGTACAAATCGGTTGAATTCCCCTTTAAGCGAAAAGTTAGATTGAATGATAGTTATGGAAAAGTTCAAATGAATTTAATAGATATTTACCTTTAAGGCTAAAAGAAGCATCTACAATACATCTGCAGCAGACCATCAAAATAGTTTTGCCCACTTGCATCCTAAATTTAAAAAAGAAACAAGTAAAAACATTCATTTCCATTTCTATTTGCACATACAAGTTGCTTTTGAGACTTTAGTGGGCTGAAATTAAGCACCAACTGATTTCCATCTTGAAAATCATAAACCATTTCCAACCATCTTTCCTTCATTGTATCAGTTACGGTCAGTTGAGGCAAATGTGTCAAACTGATTTTTGTGCTGGAATTGCCATTAAAAGGTCAGTAAGAGACACGGAACAGGCTGAACACATGTTTACCATTTTGTTTTGTTAAATTTTTTCAAAGATTTAAGGATAATTGAAGTCATCCAGGGTGCTCCTTTCTTCAGACACAGTGGTGGAGAAAGGAACCAGACATCGGTACACAATTTTTTTCTCAATACACTCATAGTTTTATACTTCTGTAATATTGCATTTTCTGTATATAAGATTTAGATTGTTTATTATATTGTATTGTTCATTTATACACACATATATATACATATGTATATTCATGCATATATTTATATTTATAAATAGTATAAACATACAAAAATACTTATATACATTTGTTAACATTTATCTTATATTTATAAATATAAATCCATATTACGTATTCATATTGTAGATTGTATATTATTGTATATTATATTTGCTCAGTATATTGTTCATTTTATGGTTTAATATTGTTGTTGTTTTTATACTGTTGTACTTGAGAGACACCATCTACTGGAATCAAATTCCTTGTATCTGTTCACTCACATACTTGGCCAATAAATGCGATTCTGATTCTGATTCTGATTATGATCATTTCAAATAACCTTTTGACCTACTGTTTTGATTTTTTTAAATCTATTCCTGTTAAAAAGGCAGACGAAGAACCTGCCCCCAATAAAATCATTTTTATTTAATGTTTTTTTTTGTTTGTTTCAGTATTTTATCATCATCATTTGCATTGTATGTAAAGACACTTGAAGGTCTGCCAGTCATTTTGGGCAATAAATATATATATTTACATTGTAGACCTCAGGTACCTATCACTGCCATTGTTTGGAAAACACTCATTTTCTTGACGATGCACCAAATACATGAAATAACTTTGAATGATTCGTTTACATGAATTAAATTTATACTGAAATGACTGAAAATGTACAGAATTCACATTTGAAATTCCAGACCGCAATAATAGAGGCATTTGAACTCAACATGACATTAAAATGTTCCTGTTCCCTCTGAGTTAACTCTGAACCCTTTCTTTCTTTCTTTCTTCCTTTCTTTCTTTCTTTCTTTCTTTATTTCTTTCTTTCTTTCTTTCTTTCTTTCTTCCTTAACAGACAATTGCAAGTGTCCTAACGGCTAATAAGAACTGGCTCTCTAATGAATGCAGTGAATCCTCTTCAGATTAACCTAATCAAGAGAGTGCGAGGGAGAGTATGTGTGAGAGAAAGAGAGAAAGAGAGAGAGATGAAAGATTATCAAAGGAGTACATGCTCAGAAGTGATCGCTATCTCCCTCTTCGTGTTCACTTATCTCTGAGTTTGCTTCCTAATTAAATCTTAAATGAGTAGAACTTTTTGTTCGCCCATCCTTTAACACTCATCACCGTGATTAGCACTGCGGCAGTTTAGCTTAACTACATATTTCATCATCTCCGCTGGTGGAGATGTTCTGTCTGCCAACCAGGCCGCAGGAGGGACCAAGAAACGCATCACAGAAGACCAGTGTGGAAAATGCACCATAATGTAGGGTTTCCTATCCAACATCCTCTAAACTCTGAAACATGAAGGTTCACAATGAAGTGAATAAGTGGTTCCTGGCTGCGATGTAGGGTCCGAGGAGAAACATTGTGTGGAAGTTCTCAAGTGGTTCCTGGCACCTGTCCTACCTTCTGTTTATAGCCGCAACAGGCAAACTCCTGTTATTTAATAAGCTTATAATTTACACTCACTCAGTTGAGCTCAGTGTTGCCAATTGCCTAGTGTGCAATATCACACTTATGGTGCCATATTGGGGGTGTGGTGTCCTAGTGGGTAAGATACTTGGCTCTATATTAAAAGGTCATGGGTTTGAATCCCACCACTGGGTTCCTGAACAAGACCCTTAATCCCAAGTATCTCCAGGAAGACTGTCCCCTGGAGCTAAACGCCATAAATGTAGTTATTCTGCTTTACAGTTTGTTACATAGCAGTATTTTTTATTTATTGTGTTGTTTCTGTCATAACTTGGACTTTGTTCAATGTTGCCAACTGCCTATTGTGCAATATCACACATATGATGCAACACTAGTCACTTTGGAAGGATTACATCCCATTCAAACTATACTGTTACATTACATTACATGCACTGTGACTCATTGAGAAATGTCTCATTTCACTAAGTACACAGCTACAGATGTCAGTAAAATAACCTTGAGATGTGTAGTTCTAGGAGAAACAGAGCTTTATGTGGATGTTCTCAAGTGGGTCTTGGCTTAGATGTATGGTTGCAGGAAATACTTTTTTATTAAAACAGAGCTTTTACATTGTGCAGAGGTTCTTTAAGCTTGAACGAACTCCTTCACCCGTGCATATCACAAACACATCTCTTTAAAGAACCCTCCACTCAAATGAGAACCAAAACTGGTTCTTCAAGGGCATTGCTACAAATGACGCTTTTGGCACTTTTGTTTTTAAGAGTGACCTTTACTGTCAGACAGAAGTGCTTTAGACTAAATACACCAGACCTTTAGAATTCCCAGACAGTCATCCACAATATTTTGACCTCTGAGTATTCAGTACATGACGCAGGAATTTGAGGAAGTCTTGGTGTGGGCGTGAGTGTGGTGGAGATTTAAATGTGAAGACACAGTTTCGAGAACAGGTTTGAGAATAAAAGACAAGAAAAGAAAAAACAAAGAAAAAAAAATTATACAAAAACAATTAAATAAATAAATATACACTGTACGGTATGAATATGGGTTTACCCTCACATCTTCTTTAAGGGTAATGAGTTTGAAATTAAATTAAAGTGTTTTGGGAGCATAACTGGGGGCATATTTAGGGTTTACACTATAAAAATAGGCATTTTTATGATTATTTTTTTTCATAACAACATGGCAGTTTTTACCTATACGTGAGTGCTCTTGGAACGGAACTCCCAAGATCAGTGCCGGATGGGTTACTTTCAAACCTCCCACCTCTGAGCACAGCTGATTTGTGGGCATCGTCCGCCACGGCCCCTCGTCTTCGTTCTGGTTGTATATGTTTGGGGCAGCACTGAGCAGCAGAGCTTCCTTCCGTTCAGTTGTCTGATTGCCTTGCTAACCGCCACGCCCAAACATAAACCAACAGCGCGAGAACGAGGGGGCGTGGGGGACGAAGACCAGGCGTCACAAAAGCAAAAAATGCAGAGGATATCTGTAGTTTCCACATAGGTGCTGGAGTTTCTGCGAACAATTATTGGTTTGGTTCTCAGAAATAAACAGAGAGCGACTGAAACTTGCTTCTCAGAGAGAAATGTGGTTCTCATTACAGGTTGTGTGTCATGCATAGCAATGATATTTTTGTAACTGTTGCAAAAACTGAGGAGATTATTAGCCTTATTTATAGATAATATTATTATATTATTAGCATGATTTATTAATTTATTAATTTGTGTAATTTGAAAATTCTTTCCCATTCATGATGCTTGTCATACCCAATAGAAGTGGTGCATAAAACAAAATAAAAAAATACATTAACTTTCATGAAGAATGTTTTTCCTTCTCCTGAAACAGTAAAAATCATCATTCATAGCTATATAATCCAAATAAGGCATCGTTTAAAGCAGAATTAAATGGCATAAAGGCTCTGTGACTAAAGTAGGACATATACTTTATACTTTAATATATTTTGCTGCAACATTTTTTAATCCTCAGTGTTTAAACTAAAGATGAGGTTCTGTTCCTTCAGGGCTTTCCTGAACTGCTGGAACATCTTGTAGTTGCATTAAGAACCTTTACTTGTTGAAGGAGTTACTTGCAAAGAAAACTCTTAAGCCTCACGGCAACCGCGTAGCAGCACACAGCTGAAAGAACAAAGCACAGTAATAGAAAGTGTGACAGTGAGATAAACTCAACTCATACAGATTCAATGGAATCAAGCTTTTCAGATGAACTTGTAATGTTTGGGGTCAGTTAACTACCTCTTCAGCAACCCGCTGCTTTCAGGCTAACAGATATGGGAAATTTAGGCTATTGAATTTAACTGACAAATAAAACCAAACTAAACTTTTCAGAAATGATATAAAAAAGTAAACAAAATGTAAAAAAAAAAAAAAAACAAGGGGGGAAAAAATGCATAGATTTATCAAGATGCACATATATGAAGGTGGCAATTCAAACTAAAGCCATTTTGGAACATTATAGTAGAGGGATCCTGTGAAATACTGCATATTCATTATATAGCACATGACTTCAAGTGTGTTATAGCAAATATTCCACATTTTTCCCACAAAAAGAAATGGATTAGTAAGAAGGCATTCATTCAGGAGGGGCAAATTTAATCATTTAAGGGGCAAATTTGAAAAAGTGAGGGGTTTTACCCCTTAATCTGTTTTAATCTGTGAATTTTTCCCTTACTGTTCCTTCATATCCTGTATGGGAAGTTTAGGTCAAAATTAAGGTCATTTTAAGGGGTAAAATTAAGGTGTTTGGTTTTGTAGTGTTTACCTGTGGCATCTGACTGAACTACAGAGTTTAAGGTGGAACAGCAGAGCTCTGTTTTGAGAGAAAGTTCTTCCTACAGAAGTTCATCTAGAGAGTTATTCTTGGCAATCATGAAATGCCTCTCACCCAATCAAACAATCACCCTATGAGGCCGGAACTGTGATGCAGTCAATAAGAATTCATTATAAAAAAAATCAGTAAAATAATTTTTTGGCCAAAATAAAATTCCATGTTTGTTTCAAACCTAAAAACCTAAAAACATATTAAATGTGAGTTGCTTTTACTGTGTACAATCAACCATGTAAATGATTCCTGTATAAATGTACTGTATAAATCCATTATTTTCCCTCCCTGGCAACAGGATCGAACTGAATCGTGGTGGAGTCTGAGGTTTGAGTCTGAATCATTAAAAAAAACAGTCTAATAGAATGCTTGTGAGATTTGTACCTTTAATGAAAAAGTACTTGCAAGACACAAAAGACAAAAAGACATGAATTAAAGAGCAGTCTTCGCTACCATGTCCCCGCCTCCTTCTCTCTCTTTTTTCTTTTTCATTTCACCACAGTGAGTCCTCTCTAGCTGTCTCGCTTTTGCCCCCTCCCAACTCCCGCCCCACGTGGTGTAGCATGGGGGGCTTTCTGCATCAGAAGAATTCTTGGCGGAGGAGTGTGCTACCTCTCGGGCTAATTAAATTAAAAAGGATCAGACGCACTGAGCTGCTTTCTGCTGGACACACTGTCGTGCGTCCACTGCACTGCGTATCCCATTCCTGCCATTTAGGGCCTATACCCCTCAGCGCTGTGCCGGACACACACACACACACACACACACACACACACACACACACACACACACACACACACACACACCAAAACCCACATAGTCTCGTCTCTTTTGTCTGCATGCG